>JBAJFG010000366.1:182500-249908 GCA_037903475.1 Ancylostoma caninum
ATGTATGTATGTATGTATGTATGTATGTATGTATGTATGTATGTATGTATGTATGTATGTATGTATGTATGTATGTATGTATGTATGTATGTATGTATGTATGTATGTATGTATGTATGTATGTATGTATGTATGTATGTATGTATGTATGTATGTATGTATGTATGTATGTATGTATGTATGTATGTATGTATGTATGTATGTATGTATGTATGTATGTATGTATGTATGTATGTATGTATGTATGTATGTATGTATGTATGTATGTATGTATGTATGTATGTATGTATGTATGTATGTATGTATGTATGTATGTATGTATGTATGTATGTATGTATGTATGTATGTATGTATGTATGTATGTATGTATGTATGTATGTATGTATGTATGTATGTATGTATGTATGTATGTATGTATGTATGTATGTATGTATGTATGTATGTATGTATGTATGTATGTATGTATGTATGTATGTATGTATGTATGTATGTATGTATGTATGTATGTATGTATGTATGTATGTATGTATGTATGTATGTATGTATGTATGTATGTATGTATGTATGTATGTATGTATGTATGTATGTATGTATGTATGTATGTATGTATGTACTAGCGCCCCTTCGGGACGCTAGAAAGTGGGGTGGGGCAGCCACTTGGGACATGTGCAAACGCTTCACACTTGCCAAATCTCTAGAAAATCGATAGAGGAGCAGAACAAATCTTCAATGGGCCCAAACATGAAGTCCTTCTTATGAGTTGAGCATGCGAATGAGAAGTTCGTTCCCCATCGTATGGCGTATTCGTGCGTATTCCTCACTATCGGGCCAACGCAGACGCGTTCTCCATCGGCGGAACTGTATCCTGCCGTACCCCACATTATTGGACAAAGCGAAATTGTATCCGAGTGTTTTCCACACTACTGGGCCGCAGCGGACTTTCCTCCATCGGTGGACTCGTACTCTGGCGCCATCTTCACACATTAGGCCTGAACCGTATCCTGGTATTCTCCACTTTACTGAGTCACAGCGGACCAATCCTATGTTGGCGGACCCGTATCCTGGTGTTATCCATACTACTGGGCCACGGCGGGCCCTTCCTCCATCAGAGCGCCCGCATTCTGGCACCTTCCTCACAGTTAGGGCAAGCCGGATCCGTTCTCCAGGGGCGGGTTCGCATCCTGTCACTCTCAACACTAAAGTGAACCCGTATCCTGGCGTCCCCCACACCACTTGGCCACGGTCGGCCCTTTCTCCATCGGTGGACCCGTATCCTGGTGTCCCCCGCACCATTGGGCCCTCGCGGGCCTTCTCTCCATAGCTGGACCCACGTCATGGCGTTACCCACAGCACTGAGCCACGGCGGGCCCTTTCTCATCGCTGGACCCGTGTCATTGAGTTCCCCACGGCACTGGGCCACGGTGGGCCCTTTCTTCATCGGTGGACCCGTGTCTCGGCGTTCCCCACACCACTGGGCCACGGCGGGCCCTTTCTCCATCTGTGGACCCACGTCATGGCGTTCCCCACAGCACTGGGCCACGGCGGGTCCTTTCTCCATCAGTGGACCCGCATTCTGGCGCCTTCCTCACAGTTAGGGCAAGCCGGATCCGTTCTCCAGGGGCGGGTTCGCATCCTGGCATTCTCAACACTAAAGTGAACCCGTATCCTGACGTCCTCCACACAACTGGGCCACATTGGGCCCTTTCTCCATCAGTGGACCCGTATCCTGGTGTCCCCCGCACCATTGGTCCCTCGCGGGCCTTCCCTCCACAGCTGGACCCGTGTCATGGCGTTCCCCACACACTGGGCCACGGCGGGCCCTTTCTCCGTCTGTGGACCCGTGTCTCGGCGTCTCCCGCACCCACTGGGCCACGGCGGGCCTTTTCTCCATCGGTGGAACCGTATCCTGGTGTCCCCCGCACCATTGCGCCCTCGCGGGCCCTTTCTCATCGCTGGACCCGTGTCACTGAGTTCACCACAGCACTGGGCCACGGTGGGCCCTTTCTTCATCGGTGGACCCGTATCTCGGCGTCCGCCGCACCATTGGGCCACGGCGGGCCCTTTCTCCATCGGTGGACCCGTTTCTCGGCGTTCCCCGCACCACTGGGCCACGGCGGGCCCTTTCTCCATCTGTGGACCCACGTCATGGCGTTCCCCACAGCACTGGGCCACGGCGGGCCCTTTCTCCATCGGTGGACCCGTATCTCGGCGTCCGCCGCACAATTGGGCCACGGCGGGTCCTTTCTCCATCGGTGGACCCGTATCTGGTCCCCGCACCATTGGGCTCGCGGGCGTTCCTCCACACCCGGGGCGTGCACTGGGCCACGGCGGGCCCTTTCTCCATCGGTGGACCCGTATCTCGGCGTCCGCCGCACCATTGGGCCACGGGGACCCTTTCTCCATCTGTGGACCCGTGTCTCGGCGTCTCCCGCACCCACTGGGGCACAGCGGGCCTTTTCTCCATCGGTGGACCCGTATCCTGGTGTCCCTCGCACCATTGGGCCCTCGCGGGCCTTCCCTCCATAGCTGGACCCACGTCATGGCGTTCTCCACAGCACTGGGCCACGGCGGGCCCTTTCTCCATCGTTGGATATTTAGTTGGTTGGACATACAATGTCATGCCTTCCTATTTAGAGGCGATGCGGTAATAGCACCCACCAGATGAGGCGACCGCGTAGGTCCACCCTCCCGACCTTCCGAGACGCAGCAGCCCGCATAGCACCTGTCCATCTCTTCCTGCAAGTGCACTCAGCGTCGCATCAGTGGAAGGCTGGTTTTCCTGCTGCGTATATTGTGCAGCCTGAAAGCTCGTAAACACTCCCTCACTCCTATGCGGCGAGACCGCCAGCGAAGGTGATGAAATCACCATCCCGTGCATGCGGGAGAGCCAGCAGTGACGTAATTTCGGATCCCGAAACGAACGTGTCTGCATCCATGGAAATCGGCCATTTCGCCCCACAGTCTGCGCCTCAAGACTGCGGTGTCTATGAGTGCCGCCCCGTATCTCTAACCGCTCTAGCCCCCTTACGGCGCTTTGTTTAATAGATGTGTGTATGTCTGGTGTCTCGCGGGGGCTGGCGGCTGAGGAGATGCTAGAAATCCGAGGAGAACCGAGCAAAACCGAAAGAACCGTGAAAATCCCGGCAAATCGGGCTATTCGGCGAGTGGGCGGTGCGTCTGGTTGAGGGGCGGAGCGTCTGATGGGTGCGGACGAGTTGTCCGCCCTGTATATATGTATGCATGTATGTTTGTATGTGTCTGTGTGTGAATGTATGCGTGTATCTATGTATGTATCTGTGTATACGTGTATGTAGGTACCTCAAACTTGGGTAATTAAACCGGCGACAGCCATCGATTACGGGCCTAACGGCCCGAAATCCATGGTTATCCTCGGGATCCAGCCGGCTGCCGCGGCCGGGATCACTGAGGAGAGCCATGCAAAAATCGGTTAAAACTCAACCAAAGCTGCCGGATTAAAAATCCGGCGAAAATTTTGCATAGTTCTGTTTTTTTTCCAAAATTTACTTCCAGCTTCTAGATTAGCGCTCCTCAATGAAAAGCTAGAGCTGTGAGACTTTTTCCATAAGATTAAGCATAAAATTCTGGATCGAGGTGTCCAGGTCCCGTCCCTGGATAACGTGTGGGTCCCGCCACGAAAATTAAAAAACCGAGAAAAATCCGAAAAAAAAAACCGGGAAAATGCTTATACATACATATATACCATAATTTTTTATGGAGAATTTTTTAAAAATATCAGGCGTCGTTTGTAGTGTAGAACTGGAAATTGTGTGTAATTGCACAAAATGGGGGGTGAAGGCTGTATCAGACAAACTGCCGGAAATTCCGCGGCAGAACATGGGCCTTCCGGAAATTCCGCAGCAGAATAAAACGGCTTTCGGAAAAACAGCAGCAGAAAGAGATTCGCAGTGAGAGAGACGCAGAGCAGAAAAGCGCTCCAGGATTTCCACAGCAGAAACGAAGGAAAACCGCAAAAGAAAAGAGCTGCCCCGAACTCCGGAAATTCCGCAGCAGGACTTGTCTTCTAACGACGTGGCACACTGACTTATTGGCGCTGCTCCCGCTCTTCATCAATCGTGTTTGCTCCGGCTCTTCATCAGTACCTTCCCAAATCATCGTTTTTGCTGTTCATCTGTCACCTTTCTTGGCAAACTCAAATTTCTCATATCCCACAGTTTTTATGTGCAGGCTACAATGTCCACTAATTGGATTTTGAATTCCTCGGCTTGTGCGTAGTACCTAGATTGTGACCGTTTAAATTGGTCGCTCCTCAACTGATTTCGGCTTGGATGAGTGCTCTCCAGTAGCATTTATGGTTATTCATTGTTTTTGTTTTTCTTGTGACTCGTTGCAGATTTTGATCTCATTAGTCCACTGAACTCAAGCAGCAGAGAGGTGGACGTGTTATCTGTATATTAAAATGAAATATGAATGTGTGCGTGTGTGTGTGCGTATGTGTGTGTGTGTGTGTGTGTGTGTGTGTGTGTGTGTGTGTGTGTGTGTGTGTGTGTGTGTGTGTGTGTGTGTGTGTGTGTGTGTGTGTGTGTGTGTGTGTGTGTGTGTGTGTGTGTGTGTGTGTGTGTGTGTGTGTGTGTGTGTGTGTGTGTGTGTGTGTGTGTGTGTGTGTGTGTGTGTGTGTGTGTGTGTGTGTGTGTGTGTGTGTGTGTGTGTGTGTGTGTGTGTGTGTGTGTGTGTGTGTGTGTGTGTGTGTGTGTGTGTGTGTGTGTGTGTGTGTGTGACTGATCATCGTTTCGGAAATTCCGCGGCAAAATACTCTTGTTCGGAATTTCCGCAGCAGAATGCCGGAATATCCGCAGGTGGATACCGGAAATTCCGCAGCAGAACAGCAGAAAAACCGACTGTTTACCTGCGGAAATTCTGGTTTTCTGCTGCGGAATTTTCGGCCCAGTGTCTGAGTATGAGACGTTGAGGAAACTGCTAAATACGAAATGAAAAGTTGAAAGAAAAACTAATGCGATGAAAAGCGGTGCTCAGAGGTTAGTCTTATCTCTGAATCTGATGGATGCAACAGAAAATGTTTTTCTTGGCCGCATCTTTTAGTACTGCAAAAAATAGGGTGGTCGTATAGTTATGAAACGCGGTGTAGTTTTCATGTGTTGTTATTCATAAATTCTGCTCTCTATGCAGTAGAACTCGCATTCTTAGAAAAAAAGAATTTTGCAAAATCTTGGTCTTGGCTTCTCTTCATTCTCCTCTGTTAAATGCAAATCACAAAACCTCACTTCCTTTGCTTCAAAATGGTGTTATTTTCGTCGTGTTCTCTACCACTAAACGACTCCTAACTGATTTAGAACACAGACTACCAAGAATACGAAGCTACTTGGATTGTTTATCTATTCTTTTTCCTTTTGTTTGCTCAAGAGAATAGTCTCCTACATCTCTTCTATTACATCCCTGTTTCTTGTTCGAATACCGTTCTTCTTGCGCACAAATAGTATACGCCAGCAGGAGTCACCACACAAGTGCCTTGACCTAACCTCGATGCTGTGATTTTGTTGCTCAACAGATGGTTCTTAAAAAAAACAGACCTACAGCATCATTAGTACTGAATGGATGCTGTTCAAGCTTTGTAGTAGGATTACGAGCACGACTCTACCGCCAACTGTCAGAGGAAATTGGATCAATTTGTTATTTGATTTTGAAAGGAAATATTGCTCAGGAATTCTCTGAGCCCTAATTTTACTCTAAGATTTAGGGTTCAGCACCGGTCCAACTAATTTTCGCCAAACAACTTTCCCTAAAATCAAATATTTCCAATTTTACTGACACGGTTAGCTAGAGGAGAGGCTGCTCGTTTCAGTGAGTCATAAAATTGCCTAGTTTATTCAGTTACAGCGGAAAAAATAGCTAAACACCGTTTCAACACAATTTCTTGGGAAGTATTGTCTGTCAAACTAATGGCAAAAGCCTCCAAAATCTCCATCCCTTCTCAAATTTTAGCTGGAAAATAGAAAATTATACGACGGCGCCAACGTATTAACGTTCTCCACCGCCAGTGTACTTGTTAACACTTGTTAATTCGTGTGGACATGTCGATGTTCATTGAAAACACGAAACCCGCAACCTTTGCATGAACTTGTTTTAACTTGTTCACAACGGGGGCTTCGTAGATTCTTGGCTAGGTCAAAGAGGACTTTGTAATTTTTTTCTGCTCGAACTAATTTTGTGCCGAACTCTGGCCACTAGCCTCCTACCGACCCTACAAGTGAGCTGCAACGGCTTCTCTTTTGGGGAAATTTAGATGAGCTGTCACGAGGCATTTCCTCCGTCATTTCAAGAATTCTAGCTTGATGGATTGTGAACGTTCGACCTTCTTTGAATCTCGGCATAGTGAATATAGTTCTGTCGAGTAACTTGAGCAGTAAACCAAGATTTTCACAGTCTTTATTTCGGCTAACGTTGTGTCGTCGCCTTCGTCAGAGCCTGGAAAGTCAAAACCAAATGTAACATATCTTCCCAAACGAGCAATCAGCCCACAAGTTATAATCCCACATGAGAGTAAAAGCGGAAAACGAGATGAGTGAGGTAAAACCCGTCAATGCTTACCTTGATAGTCGTTAGCCGCGATGTAATGATACCGCCGCGTTGAATAGGTGTGCCGCTATTTGTAAGTAGGGTGCTCCCGCGCCTGACCCCGTAGATCAAAACCCGCAAAGGTCTCGATATAGAGTCAGCTCGTTTGTCATGGCAATGCACTCTTCCTTCCTATTCATTTTAGGATTCCTAGCGGTTATCCAAAACGCTTCTAATGTTCTGCGGGCTACAATTTCGGGATCCCACGATAAGATAGTGACAGCCACCTCAAACGAACTGTTTCCATGCTTATATCTGCGATGAGCTCACGGAGGTGTAGCTATTCTTGATCTAGTCATGCCGTCCAGGTGTTCCTTGAAGCGGATACACAGTGGACGGCCGCTTTCACCAGTGTACTGATCTCCACATGCCTGGCAGGTGATGGAATAGACTACGCCTGAGACCATACAGTCTAGCTTGATGATTCTTCTCAAGCTGTCTTTTGAGAGCAATGCCTCAAAAACATACACTACTCGAAAAAGTCGCGAAGTGTGGGCTTCAAAAACGCTCAAGATAATCAAATGCGTGAGTTATAAATTTAGTAGCCGTACACGAGGTTGTTAGTATATTCTATTGGCCAACGTTTCGGCGGCTTCGCCTTCGTCAGGGCCTGAAAGGGTCAATAATCTATGAGAGTAGCCGCGCAAACTCCTCCTCAATCAGGCATCGAAGAAACAGGAACTACTCCACAAACCACAAAATCCTTACGAAAGCTGAAATCCCACCTCTGCAAGTCCACCGGACGGGTGGTGTTATTGACGACCAAAAGTGTTGGACTTGTCAGTAGAATGAGGCATTCTGCCACAAGCCGTATCTCGACTTGGATATCACATAGTCTGAGATATGGATAGAGTTCGTTGGTTATGGTGGGGCACTCCTCTTTGCGGTTCATTTTCGGATTTTTGGAATGAATCCAAAACGCCTCAAGAGTCTTGCGTGCAGAGATCTCAGTTTCAATTTCAAGGATTGTGGTCTCTACTTCGTAATCGACACCGTTGTGCACTCGAATTTGATGGCAACCTAGATGTAGATGTACGAGAACTCGATTTTCCCTCTAAATGCTCCTTGACTCGAACACAGAGTGGCCGTGCAGTTTCACCAATGTGTTCGTCACCATATGCCCTACATTTTATCATGTAGATGACACACGATTTCATGCAGTCGCCTTCTCTGCCAAACGGACAAATTACACAATCTGGTGTTGTGCAGAGACGGTCGTACATGCGGTTCCGAACCAGTAGGTTTTTCAAGTTCTTTGGTGGTATTTCTACAATCGTGACCAAATCGTCCAAATCTGCTCTCCTCAGACAGAGTCGCGTGACTCTACTCACATCATGGGAGATGAACGGCATGCAAAACTGGATTTTGTTTTGCGGACTGGTGTACCCCTTTCGCGTTCGATTGCCTCGTCGCCAACTATGAGATCCCCCTGGTTCGTAACCGTTAGAAATAGCGATAGCGGTAGCCAAGATGAGTGACTTTTGTCTTTCTTCGCTGCCTGAACAGACTCTCGCGGCGGTCTTGAACATGTTGCCAATAATTGCTTTCTTCGTCCGTGCAGGATGAGCAGAGGAGCAATGGACAATGATGTTCTTATTACTTGGCTTTCGATACCAGTTTGTTCGTAAGTTACCCCCGGAAATGTGGATCTATACGTTTAAAAATGGAAGCCAGTCTTGCGTTGGTGTTTCTCTCGTCAGCTTTATGTGCTCTGATCGTTGGTTCATCATCTCGAAGAATCTGTCCATTCCATTTTGAGTGGAGCAGATATTAAAGCAGTCGTCGATGTACCTACAATACAGAAGCGGTCGCGATTCTAGGATAGGAGTTTCCGTTTTTGCCATGAAGGCAATGATGCCACAAGTACTGATGCTAGACGTTGTCCCATAGCTAACCCTTTATTTTTTGCGAAGTAATTCCCAGACCATCTGAAAACTGTGCAGCTAAGACACTCTTTTAGTAGTGCCATTACATGTGCAATTGACAAACCACGCATATTTATGTTCTCATGGTGTTCACTGAGAAGCTCAAACACTGCTTGCATAGCTGAGTCATTCGATACATTGGTGTAAAGGGAGTTAACGTCGAAAGACTCCATTACACATGTATTATCAAACTGTGCATTACGAAGGTGGTCCAGAAACATTGTAGTGTTCTTGAGGTGTGCCGGAACGTAGTTTAGTAGCTGCGCCAGAACAATGTTGAAAAACCATGAAATCCTATCAGTAGGACCGCCAACGCAGCTGATGATTGGTCTCACCTTGTATACTGATGGATCAGAAGGTGCCAAATCATCAGTTGATAGTTTGTGCGTTCATTCCTGGTTCTTCGATGCCTGATTGAGGAGGGGTTTGCGCGGCTACTCTCATAGATCATTGACCCTTCCAGGCCCTGACGAAGGCGAAGCCGCCGAAATGTTGGCCAATAAGATATACTAACAACCTCGTGTACGGCGACTGAATTTATAACTCACACCGAAGAACTATGCCGAGGTTCAAAGACGACCGGACTTGTGAACTAATCAAATGCGTGTTTTGTGGACGGCAATAGAGAGGCTTCTGGACCTGTGGGTGGCTGCAGTCGCCCCCATAAACTCGTATTTCGCGTAAAATAGTTGGACAAACATGGCGATCTAGAAACGGCGTTCTTGTTCTTCGCTTTGCAGTCCTCCGAGTTGTGGGCACACTGCTTTAGAGACCTGCTCATGCTATAAGGAATAGTCCCTGCTGATCAAATGGATTTTATGATTTGCCGAAGTTCCCAGACAAACTTTCGGAACCTCCGCGGGTGACCCGACGGAAGTTCCGAATAGGCTCCGCGGAACTTCCGAAATCGAACAAAAGTAACGTAATTCGCGCATTTGTAGACAACGATAACACGAGAAATAAGGTAATATCCACCAGCATGGAGGGATACACACCTCCACGCGTCCTGATACCAAAAATGTAGGATCATGAACTCCACCAAAAGCCGTTCCACCACGTAGCACGATTTACACCACTTGTGCTCGTTGTTTCTAAAGAAAAGCCTCAAGCAGCTTCGCCCTCTGACTGTGCTATGTATTTGCATCAGGGCCCGTAGTAAAGTGTCATGGCAGTGAGATCAGCTGCCTGCACAACTCGTTGCCACATTTAGGGCGACGATCACACGCAAGACGACCCTCCAACACTGAGAAATGGAAGATCATCACCATCCATGGCGGTGCTGGGGCGCTCATCTCATCGCAACACATATGTGCGGGGCGCTGATCTCATCGCCCTGGAGCTGAGACTACGGACTCAGGCATGTTGATTTCCGCCCCACAGCACTGAACAAACTCGAACATGTACGACTTGTCAGAAGCACAGAGGTGTGTGGTGCTTCTGACAACTCATACTCGTTCTAGCTTGTTAGTCGCAATGGTTCATAACTCTCTCACACGCTAAAACAGCCCCGGAAGTGAGGTGGGAACACGTGAAACACGTACCTTTCATCACTTTTCATATACGGTCCGTCCGATTTACCGTGGCGATGATCACCATACTCCTCTCCAATGCGAATTGCGATCATCGCAGTGAGGGTGATGTGCGATGATCGCACTGGACGCTCTACTACGGACTCAGGTTTTAATTTCAATGATAACATGGAAAAAATCCTCTTTGGCAAAATTCTGTCGAATTTTCGTGTTTTTGGGAATAATCCCTCAGTGTACATTTATCTGACGCGAGCTTTACCCGAAATTTGACATTACGGATGTCATAATTGGGACATTTCCAAGTAAATTCCAAAGAAAAATAGCGGAAAATTTTCGTATTCTGCCATGGCTTCTTATACGGCTAGATGAAATCAAGCAAGAACATACCATTAGAAAAATTAGACGAAAACATGCCATTTGATATGTTAGTTTCTTGGATCATTCTATCTGGCTCAAAGCTCCGCGCGAGTTCAGAAACAATCCTTATTGTGTTATCCTTTCGGAACTTCCGCGGAGCTTCAGAATGACGTCAAAGCTCCGTGGAAGTTCCGAAGATCGTGCGCGCCGTGCGTTTTGATAGTAAATCAAGCTCCGCGGAACTTTCGAAAAGTGTCTAGCTTCGTGGAATTCCCTAGTTCCAAGCTACAGTACCAACGCAAAGAACTGCAAAATTTCGTGGGATTTCGCGAGAATAGCGGAAATTCCGTATAACTCTCTCTAAATTGGATATTCCAAGAAGATGTGAACATAGTCATGTTTGACGGACAGTTTCGCCTTTTAGACAGACATTCTATTTTGAAAAGAACCACTCCCTGGCTCGTCAGTAGGGGGAGGAATGGTCTTCAGTTAGGAATAGAATGAGAGTACTTATGTAATGGGGACTGAGTTTATATAGGACAAGTGGGAGTGCAATAGGCGGGAATAGAAGTCATTTAAATCACCAATCAACCAGATTTTTGGTTCAGCAATTTTTTGATCTAAGCGTATCTTAAGAAAACATAATGTTGACTAATTCTTTTAGTGGAAATAACCTTGAGCCAGAAGGTTAAAGATGTAACTAATGAATTTTTTGAGTTTCTTGAACTTTTGCAAATGTATGTATTTAGATGTAATGCATTTATTATAGGTCGAACATTTTAGTAATGCGATAGTGATAATTTCCTCATTATAATGTAGATGCAGTAGGTGCTTAATAAGTGTAATTAATCTATCCTGGAAATCTTCTTATAGTGTACATGTGCGATAAATTCTAATAACTTCTGTATAGATAATAGCTATTTTAAGGTTATTGCTAATGAGAAAATTCCCTGGTGTGAAACGATTAACTTTAAAATTGAAGTCGTCCGTCTTATTATACTGTTCAGTGATAATGCGATCATTAATAACCTTAATGTTGAGATCTAAGAAATTACATTCATAATGGTTACTATTGGTTCTATCTAGTTCAAGTATACCTCCATAAATATTATTAAGCATATCGGTTATATCCTAATCTGTACGATTATGTATGACTAGTATATCATCCATATATCGATAAGGTTGAAATAACAGGTTGCTATTTTCGGTTTGACTAGAAGAGTTGATATATTCGAGGTAAGCCAAAGTTAGGTCTGCCAGGACTGGGCTAGCATTACCTCCTTGAGGAACTCCTACGTATTGTTTGAAAATGATGTTACCAATTCTAAAGTAGCTGTTGATTAGCACATAATTTAGGACGTATAAGACATCCTCTATCTGGTAAGGTCTATGATTAGTCTTATTTATGTATTCATTAGAGTAGAAAATTTTACTATTATTAATTACTGGGAATTTTTTGTTAGCATTTTTGAAGCATATTTTAGTAATCTCGGTCAAGTTTTTAATGATAATGTCATGAGAGATGTTAGTGAACATATTGGTGAAGTCTGCAGAGAATACCTTTATGTTAACACCTGCGATTTGCCGCAAGTCCTGTGAAATATTAACGTCACTTATTGACCAATAATTTGGTAGACATCTTCTATTACGTGTAACTATGTTGGCATAATTTTGAAAATGCTTACGAAAATGCGAGAAAATTCTCATAGCTTCTATTGCTATAGGTTTAATGCTACTACTAGCTGCTCCTGTAATAAATCTAAATTTAGTTGGCCTTTTATGCATTTTAGGCATACAGTATATATTGGGAATTACTGGATTGGTTAGCGTGTTTAACTTAAGGTTATTGATAAAATTGTTATTCCTGTTAATAATATCAGCAGGATTAATATTATCAGCAATTTCATATACACTATTGCTATTAGCGGTGTTTACATCAGTGAGACCCATCTCTTTAATTAATGTGTATAAATATAATCTTTTACAAATTATACAGTAGCTAGAAGAGGCTTTGTCCAATGGACAAATAATAAAATATCTGTGAACATATTCAATATCTTCCTGAACAATATCAATCCTTTGTGACACCCTATTACTATTATATAAATTGATCCTCTATATTTGTTGTATATCCTATTATACATATTGCTTTTAATGCACTCTGTTAAGGGATCATTCAGTCCGTACCTGGTTTTTACAGAATACATAATTGTCGTGATAAGATAATCCCAGTGTTTTTTGATTTTTTCAATCTTGAGGGACAGATGAGGTCTATATTTTGTACCTTTACTTAAGGCATGATAAGTACTAGTGTTTTTAAAAATATTTACATCTCCGGTAATAATGTGTCTGTGATAAGGATCTATATAGGACGAGTAATTATGACATATAAATGCCATATCATTGGGTTCTAGACTCCGAAGATTTCTAAGGAAATTATTATAATTAAAGAAAAAACTGGAATACGGTTTTGAGTATTCATATATCAATCTGAAAGGAATGAATTTTTTGGTACTATGCTTTTTAATTATGTCCATCATTTGTTTACTATTGATAATTTTGTTAAGGTTAACAGTGTCTAGAAGAGGTGTGTAAAATGGGAATTTAACATTGATAAAATTACAATATGTCGTCTTGTTGTTACTTTGTTACATAGTATACTAGACAGAAGGATCCTATGTTCTTTGTCTATATCAATGTATTCAGGATTAATAGACAACGGGTTAATTAGGTTGCTGATATAATGTTTTTTTTGACTCCAAGTATTTAAAAATTTCATAGTACCCATTATAGGCACCGAACATATGTTTTATATCTTCAATAATTTCTTGAGTAGAGTATCGGTTATTGTTTTTCTTTCTCTTATTATTATATCTGCTTCTATCATGACGACTTTTGATAACTCTGAGGTTGAAGAAAGGGTGATTTTTAGTAGGAGCGGGTTTTTAATGTAAGAGAGATTACCATAGCCTTTAATGTTATCATTAAATCCAAAAAGATATGGCGTCATTAATAATTTGATCCAAAAAACTTCTTTATCTCGTAGTATACCAGTGTTAGTGTTTTCTGTATCGTTATCTAAAATGTGGAAAGTAATGTTCTTTGGATTGCAATTATTTTTAGTAAAATGCCTATAAAAGATTTTATTGCTATCCTTTTTGAGTATTGATCTCACATGTTCCCTATTTCTATGTTTAAGCTTCCTTGTAGTAATACCTACATGTTGTAGTTTACAAGTTTGACATGTTATACAATAGACAACATGTGCAATTGGCATTACAAGTCTTGAAGGTATTGATGCGAAATTTTGTTGCTAAAGAAATGACATGGTCTCTGTGATCAAGAAGGCTACAGTTTACACAGCCAGCCGTACATTGGACACCCCTGTAATTATTTTCAGAGTTCAGTAGGTTGTATGTGCCGTTTACCTTACTTTTGTAGAAAGTATGTACCTGAGAGTAAGAGGGAACATGGTTTTGAGCAGTTTTTGAGTTGTTTTTAGGCCTAGATCTAAGGTACTGAATGGCCTCATCCAATACCAGAGGGAAGGATACCTAGCGGTTTTGGAAGATTTGCTTCCTGGGGGCGGCACTCTCAGAAGAATAATACAAAAGCTTTGACGACTCTCTACCCTATACAGTAGTCCGGATGTGTTCTTATTTTCAGAATGTTTTAAATGAGATGTTTAGGCAATGAAAAGATGAAAAATACTTGATATTGTCCCTGATTCATTCCGAAAATTGAACACAAACTTTACTCGGCGAAAAATTCTCACCCACATCCGTCAACTCCTTAGTCAAAGTACGCAGAACTTCAAAGCTAATCAGAACAAATTCGTGTGTATCTGAAAAGAATATCTCTTGCATCAGTGAACTAGCAACTCTCCCACCTCCAAGTCTGAATTGGTGAAAGACACATTACCTCAAATATATGAAACACCAAAATTACGAATTTTGAAAGATGGGTTATAACAAATTCTAGGGCAGTTGGTTTTAGCTGATACTCTCACTTCCACAGCATTTTGAAGTGCTGTTTCATATGGAACATAGCTTGTTTCAAAAGAAGGCCATTGCGAAATTTCTAAAATTGTGTGCTGGGCTAATTTTATGCAGCGGCTGGGCTCAGAGGGTGCCTTGGCCAGTGCCTCGCTCCTTGACCTGACAGCAATAATCAATCGATAATCCTCCCGGCGCTCTCTACAGTCCCAGATTCTGATAGCAATCCTACTATATTAAAAGATTTGGTCGCTAATCCTACTATATTAAAAGATTTGGTCGCTAATCCCCGAAAACACTTCCGTTGCTGCGCGTCGACTCTCAGCGCATTGTCGATACGCAGTGTTGTGATGAGCACTTAAAAAAAGGGTCCCCTGGCCTAAATTTCCACATTGTCCGCTTTTTTCGTCCTAGATCTTTATCTTCCTTGTTATAGGGTAACACCTCCCTAAGGGTCTGCGTAGGTTTTATGCTACTTTGCACCTGGGATTATCGATTAGTTTATCGATTATATCGATTTTGTTGATTTTTCGCTATTTTTGCCCCAGGCGTGGCGAAGACATATCTACTGGGGTATGTCAGTACGCTGAACACGAATATGACAACCGTTCCGTACGGCACTATCGATTTATCGATTTTATTGATTTTTCGCTAATTTTGCCCCAGTGACGGTGAAGACATGGCTACTGGGGTATGTCAATACGCTGAACACGAATATGACAACCGTTTTGTACAGCACCATCGATTTATCGATTTTATTGATTTTTCGCTAATTTTGCCCCAGTGACGGTGAAGACATGGCTACTGGGGTATGTCAATACGCTGAAGACGAATATGACAACCGTTTTGTACAGCACCATCGATTTATCGATTTTATTGATTTTCGCTATTTTTGCCCCGGGGCGTTGAAGACATGTCTATTGGGGTATGTCAATACGCTGAGCACGAATATGGCAACCGTTTTCTACAGCACTATCGATTTATCGATTTTATTGATTTTTTGCTAATTTTGCCCCAGTGACGGTGAAGACATGGCTATTGGGGTATGTAAATACGCTGAAGACGAATATGACAACCGTTTTGTACAGCACCATCGATTTATCGATTTTATTGATTTTCGCTATTTTTGCCCCGGGCGCGTTGAAGACATGTCTATTGGGGTATGTCAATACGCTGAGCACGAATATGGCAACCGTTTTCTACAGCACTATTTGTTTATCGATTTTATAGATTTTTCGCTAATTTTGCCCCGGGCGCGGCGAAGACATGGTTACTGGGGTATGTCAATACGCTGAACACGAATATGACAACCGTTTTGTACAGCACTATCGATTTATCGATTCTATTGATTTTTCGCTATTTTTACCAGGACCGGAGCAAAGCCGGGTACACAGTCTGGTAATAAAAATTCGAAAAATAATGGTGAAACTAAACAACTGGATTGAAAGAATCAAACAGATATAAGATTTTTTTAATCCAGCAAGCCATTCTCGGGGGTGAGGGGGCTCCCTGCAAATCCGATTTGGAGCCCAATAATCCTAATAATGTCGATTAAAGTTACAACAAAATCCTAGCACATGGTTTTGTTTCCTGACATGGTTCTGAAACGAAGTGGTAGCGCTGTTCCCATCGGTTGGGGTTTTTCCTTGATTTTGACTGGGTCAATGGTAAACATGCGCCGGTCTCAGGTAAATAGGCACACGGGTCCATTGGTCGGGATTTTCCCGCCAGTGGGAAACAGGTGCTGGTCTCTGGTAAAGGGGCACACGGGTCTTTGGTCAGCACTTCCCTTGGGTTCGACTGGGCCAATGGTAAACAGGCGCCGGTCTCAGGTAAAGAGGCACACGCGTCCGTTGGTCGGGACTTTCCCTTGGATTCCACTGGGCCAGTAATAAACAGGTGCTGGACTCTGGTAAAGGGTCACACGGGTCCGTTGGTCAGAATTTTCCCGCCAGTGGTAAATAGGCGCCGGTCTCAGGTAAAGGGGCACACGGGTCTGTTGGTCAGAATTTTCCCGCCAGTGGTAAACAGGTGCTGGACTCTGGTAAAGGGTCACACGGGTCCGTTGGTCAGAATTTTCCCGCCAGTGGTAAATAGGCGCCGGTCTCAGGTAAAGGGGCACACGAGTCCGTTGGTCAGGATTTTCCCTTGGGTTCGACTGGGCCAATGGTAAACAGGCGCCGGTCTCAGGTAAAGGGGCACACGGGTCCGTTGGTCAGGACTTTCCCTTGGGTTCCACTGGGTGGTAAACAGGTGCTGGTCTCAGGTAAAGGGCACACGGGTCGTTGGTCAGGACTTTCCCTTGGGTTCCACTGGGCCAATGGTAAACAGGCGCCGGTCTCAGGTAAAGAGGCACACGGGTCCGTTGGTCAGGACTTTCCCTTGGGTTCCACTGGGCCAATGGTAAACAGGCGCCGGTCTCAGGTAAAGAGGCACACGGGTCTGTTGGTCAGGACTTTCCCTTGGGTTCCACTGGGCCAATGGTAAACAGGCGCCGGTCTCAGGTAAAGGGGCACACGGGTCTGTTGGTCAGGACTTTCCCTTGGGTTCCACTGGGTCAATGGTAAACAGGCGCCGGTCTCAGGTAAAGGGGCACACGGGTCCGTTGGTCAGGACTTTCCCTTGGGTTCCACTGGGTCAGTGGTAAACAGTGCTGGTCTCTGGTCACACGGGTCGTTGGTCAGCACTTCCCTTGGGTACTGGGCCAAGGTAAACAGGCGCTGGTCTCAGGTAAAGGGGCACACGGGTCCGTTGGTCAGGACTTTCCCTTGGGTTCCACTGGGCCAGTGGTAAACAGTTGCTGGTCTCAGGTAAAGGGGCACACGGGTCCGTTGGTCAGGACTTTCCCTTGGGTTCGACTGGGTCAGTGGTAAACAGGTGCTGGTCTCAAGTTAAGGGGCACACAGGTCCGCTGGTCAGGATTTTCCTTTGACTGCGACGCTGTCAGCAGCAAAGTTGCGCCCGTCTCAGGTAAAGCGGCACACTTGTCGACTGCGCGGTATTTTCCCTTGGGTTTGACTGGGCTAGTGGTAAAGTAACGCTGGTTTTAGGTAAAGGGGCGCACTGTTCCACTGGTCGGAACTTTTCCTTGAGTTCAACTGGGCCAGTAGTGAATTGGCGAGGTCTGTTGGCCGGGATTTTTCCTTGAGTTCGGCTGGCTGGCTCAGTGGTAAAGCGGCGTTGGCTTCAGGCAAAAGACAACACGTGTTCATTGGTCGTCAACAAAAAGAAGGTCGTAGTCTTCAAAATTTTCAATCAGTCAATTTTGGCATTTTGTGACTCCTCGACAAGCTGTTTGCCACTGTTTAGTTTGAGTTTCTCAGAATCTAAGGATTAGTTCTATTCAGACAGGTGTTGAGACTGAATGAAGTGCTTAATTAGGTTTGTTTGCAGACACTCTACTCGAACTCTAATACCAACACTGATAGAATGCGGTGAAACTTTGAGCCAAGGAACTCACGGGTTACTATTCGCGCAAAAGCCTAGACAATAATTTACGCACTTGCGCCAACCCATTGCCTCAATGTCTATCTCATGTCAAGCCCGTGGATTACCTCCCTTTCCAGAAACTCAAACAAAAGCCTGGACAATAAATTGCGCACCCACCCAATGTATCTCGCCAACCCCGTAGATTACCCCCCTTTCCAGAAGCTTAGGCAAAAACCTGGATAGTAACTTGCGCACCCACCTCATGTATCCCGCCAACCCCGTGGACCCCGTGGACCACCTCCCTTTCCAAAAACTCAGGCAAAAGCCTAGACAATAATTTACGCACCCACCCCATGTATCCCGCCAACCCCGTGGATTGCCTCCCTTCCAAGAAACTCAGGCAAAAGTCTAGAAAATAACTTGCGCACCCATCTCATGTATCCCGCCAAGCCCGTGGATTACCCCCTTTCCAGAAACAAACAAAAGCCTGGACAATAAATTGCGCACCCACCCAATGTATTTCGCCAACCCCGTAGATTACCCCCCCCCTTTCCAGAAGCTTAGGCAAAAACCTGGACAGTAACTTGCGCACCCACCTCATGTATCCCGCCAACCCCGTGGACCACCTCCCTTTCCAAAAACTCAGGCAAAAGCCTAGACAATAATTTACGCACCCACCCCATGTATCCCGCCAACTCCGTGGATTGCCTCCCTTCCAAGAAACTCAGGCAAAAACCTGGACAGTAACTTGCGCACCCACCCCATGTTTCTCGCCAACCCCGTGGACCACCTCCACTACTAGAAACTCAGGCAAAAGTCTACAAAATAAGTTGCGCACCCACCTCGTGTATCCCGCCAACCCCATGGACCACCTCCCTTTCCAGAAACTCAGGCAAAAGCCTTGACAATAATGTACGCACCCACCCAATGTTTCTCGCCAACCCCGTGGACCACCTCCACTACTAGAAACTCAGACAAAAGTCTAGAAAATAACTTGCGCACCCTCCTCATGTATCTCGCCAACCTCGTGGATTACCTCGCTTTCCAGAAGCTTTGGCAAAAGCCTAAACAATAATATACGCACCCATCCAATGTATTCCGCCAACACCGTGGATCACCCTTATCCCATTAACCCTGTTGATCATCTCCCTTCAACTTCCCTAGGTCATGTGGATTTGAGTATTGATCACTTTCTTAATCATCACTTGGAACTTTTTTGGTTTAGTATAAATGAGCCACGTCGTGTCGGTGAATATCGGTGAGTAATGACAAAGAAGATTGGTGGAAATAGGCGGTCGTGATGCTTATTCTCTTCTCACAATAATTTGTTTTCAGTTTTTGTTCAAAACTTTGGGAAAGTATAAAGTTTTTAGAATAAGTTTGGTTTGAACTAGAAGGATGGGATAGTCACATACAGTGGTAATGCTGAGGGTGCGTTTGTATGATTGGCTTACTGAGTTATTGACCGAGTGGTTTGTACAATACAAAAGCAGTTGTGTTCTGTATTTCACGCAGTCCTTGGTATGGTCGCTGCTCGCGAAAGACAGAGATAGAAACAACAAAACAAATTGATTCACGGATTCTGTGAGTTATCTTCTCTCATTCGCTACGCTACGTGCTCTTTTTCGACTGAATAATGTTATATGTGGATATACATATACAGTTGTGAGATAATGTAGCTCGAGTTGAGGGTGTGAATCTCACACAACCTGTTGGCGCGCACGAAAAACCACACCGGGTCAATACCGTCACACTACGGAAAGTAGCACAATAACGTGGACAACGGCGCCACTAGTAACAGTAAAAGCAGAATAGGATGATTTCTTGCCCAAGATCGAATGATTTGGCATGTTATACTTTTCTGTCACCGTTCTGGAATTACGCAGTTTTCCAGGACGGTGACAGAAAAGTTTCAGAGTTCATTTTGGTTAAAACAGCGTAACCTTTTTGGAACGTGATTTATTTAGATTGGATAGGGAACTGTCTGCCAAACATAACTATGTTCACACCTTCTTGGAATATCCAATTTAGAGAAAGTTCCCGCGATTCTCGCGAATTCTGCGAATCCCGCAAAATTTTGCAGTTCCTAGCGTTGGTACTGTACTTTTTTCTCTGCACCTCCATTCGGAACTTCCGAAAAAATTGATGAGTGACGTCATATTTCCGCGGAAGTTGCAAAAATCGGGCTTCAATGGTAAATCAAACTAAGTTCCGACAAGCGGTAAGCTCCGCGAAAGTTTCGGAAGTTTGTCTGGGTTGCTGCTAAGGAAAAAGTAGAGTGAACGCAAAAAAAGCGCCATTTCTTGTGCGTCAACCTAATACTACTTTATCGAAAAAGTTATTGCTCAAAACGTTTTTCTGCACTCCGTATTCGTTAAGAATAAAGGTTTTGTCGTGTACTCCTTACTCCGTATCCGAATTCGTATTGAGACCTTGCAGCATTTGCGTGCTAGCATGGGGGATGACAAAGCTGCTAGGATACCCCTGCTCGATTCTGATCGTCCTGATGAATTAGCATACAAGAGCAGTAGCTTCGTGATATCTGAGGAAGGTAGCTTTCTTCTTTTGCCTGATTATCCAAATGGGAGTTTCTACACTTAGGGCCGAACGAAAATAGAGTAATTTAAAGGCAGCATCCACAGAAATTTTCATTTCTGAGACTTTGATCGTTTTCGAACCTTAGCTACAGTCCCAACAATTTGACGAAGAAAATAGCGTGCAAAACTCAATCGTTTCTAAGATATAATTGGTCAAATGTCAGATGATGCTGGATCAGGAGGATCGGCGGGGTCGTTCGATCGAGTTGTGGTGGCAGCGGAGCGTCGTTTCCAGCTGATTTGCTGGGCAACCATGCTTCTTTTCATGTCATTAAAAAAGATTAATATGTTAGCCTTTTGCTTTCCTTTTTTGCACTGTATAGCTCAACACAAAAATTCCTACTTGTTATTTTACAAGAAATCTTCTTGAGCTACTTGCATGACCGAATCTCGCCATTGCCTCATTTTCGAATTTTCGCATGGTTCTGGAGTCGCTTCACAACTCGATTTCGCTTCTTCAATATCTTGATCGGTCAGAGCATCCTCTTCAAAGTTTGTTTTCTTCCATCAACTGTAGGAACGCTGCAAAACAGGGGCCAAAACCTCTTTCGCCCGCAAGACAGCTGACAAAAAAGGCAGCGGTATTGACTTTTTTTCGATAGGGCTGCATTGAACAGGCCCCGAAACTCGGCCCAACCTGCTCGAAAGCGGTAAGCTGAGGGGTTCAAGAAAACAGAAATTTCGATGGTTTCGACTGTTTTTAGTAGTGTAAGGGCGCCCGATTACAAGGAATTGTACCGAAATCTCGAGGTCGAGGTTTGTCGTGGGTGCTGCCTTCAAATACTAATCCAAAAACTAATAGGAAAAAATCAAATTCTAAAAAAGAGGGGGTCCTAAATACCTTTTTATCATTCTTTCAGTATTGCAATGCTCCTTCTTTTCTGAGCACTCAAACTATTAACTCACTCGAATTCGAATATATCTAATGCATTATTCGGTTCTAGATGTAGAGATTCCCTAACATTTTGCTCAGTTTCTTAGCTCTATAATTAAGAAGCAATTCAGATTCCTCCCCCTCACCTTGCTCATTGAACTCGTTCGAATCTCTAGTTGTCGCCGATGAAGAACTTAGATTATTTGTTCAGCAGGTTAGCCATTAGGTTATTCGCGCTCCATCGAATTGCTGCTTAGCTAGACGATAATTTAGCACACATCAAATGGGAATATAGAGCCACTAGAGGCGATACTGAATGAGAATGCGGACTTCGTCAACATCATTGAATATGAGGACTGTGTGAGTACCACTCGTTCTTCAGGTAGGGTTGGCCGGACGTAAAATAAAATCTGTAAGTTCCTACCACATTCTATTCTATGTGCCCATCTGCGTTGGGGGTGGCGAGAAGTAGTACATACATACACTGGACAGACGATGTGAGGAAAGTTTACACCAACACTGAAGACTATTAGCCAATCACGACTGAATCTTTTTACGGTTCGAGTTCTCCACAGCTACTGGCTAGGACGCTTGAGCCCAGAATAATGGAGGCAAGGAAAATAGAAAGAAATGAGAAAAAAAGGTAAATTTTGCTCGGTAACACGAGCCGGAGAGCGCTCTTTTCAGTTGTAGATTTCTCAACCCAGTCATGTGGCTATGTATGACTCGATCACTCTACAAGAGCGCTGGAACCAATTCCTTCTAAACCAATAATTTACTCAAGTTCTGAGCCTACAAAATGCGGTATCCTTCCTCCTAGATAAAGACTGGTAAGGGTTCAAATTTTTCTAGCGTCAGACCACGAGAGTCTTGCGAAATCTTTTGTGCAGTGCAGTGCATAGACAATGGTGGAGGGAGAGATGGGCAGACGTCATACGAAAAACCGATTTATGTAGAGATGAGACTAGATCCTCGCGGGACCAGCAATTTCGAAATCCTTGCACATGACCGTCCTATGACGGCAGTCTCACACTGCCGCTATAGTCCTCGAGGACTGTAGCACCTTGCGTCGCCGTCGCCGGCGACTGTGAGGCCAATACGCATTGGTTGTGGGCGGAGCGGCGGCGGCGGCCGCTGTCGCCGGCTACTGACGATCGCCAACATCGGCGGCCGCCAATGTTGACGACTGTGACGTCGGTTCGTGCTGGTCGCCAACATTGGCGATCGGCGGCCGCCGGCGACGGTGACGTAAACTCCTCGAGGAGTATAGCGGCTACCTCACAGCCAAAGGATGAGACAGAGCTCGCAAAGCTTTATGGCAGCACGATGTACGGAGCACGATAGCCACTGCTCTTCACTCAACACCAACTATTGCACTGTAGAGCAGCATGGTGGAGATCCGTGTGCGACGTGAACGCTCTCTAGGCCCAGTGCAGCGGTGGTACCTGTCGCACTTCCCACATGCCGCACGTTCTCCTACTAGCATCCGTCCGAAAACTGAGCGCTTCTGCAGCCACGGAAGAAATTCCAGTTGTACACTCATGTATAGAAAAAGTGCGTCATTATAGGCCATTGTGACGCTTCGTGTGACCTAGTATGTAATTATTCAAATTTTCTGGATAACTCCTAACTTCCTCCCACTGCTCTCGAGATTTACGAAGGGTACGGACGCACGGACGCTGGGTGTACCAGGGTCGAATAATGACAGCTATTGTTATGCCGATGGAGTAGGAGTTCACTGTGGCTCTGCTGGAAAAGCCAGGATACGGGTTCGCGGATGGAGGAGGTGTGAGGAACACCAGCATTCTGATCTACCGAAGGGGGATGGGTCTGTTGGGGCCTGAAAGTTAAGGCAACTCCAGCATACAGGTTCCCGGTTTTAGGAGGGGGTGCGCTGTGGTCAAAAAATGTAGGAAACACCAAGATACGGGTTCACTGGTATAGGTGAGGCCCGCTTTCCTACACGTGCGAAGAAGGCCAACATATGGGTCTACTGTGACCAAAACTGTGGGAATGACAGCATACGGTTATACTGACGGAGTAGGGGTTCACTCTGGCTCTGCTGGAAAAGCCAGGATATGGGTTCGCGGACGGAGGAGGGGTTCGACGTGGCTCAGGTGTGAGGAATGCCAGGATTCGGGTATGAGGATAATGCACGAAACGAAAACAAGCAGCAGATCCAAAAACTGAAATATAGAATTACCTATGGACGATGGGTCTGCTGTGGCCGAAAAGTGGGTGAATGACAGGAAACGGTTATGCCGATGGAGTAGGGGTCCGCTGTGGTCCGGGTGTGAGGAACGCCAGGATGTGAGTCCACCGAAGGGGGATGGATCTGTTGTGGCTCAGTATTGTGGTAAACGCCAGAATACGGGTCTACTTGGGATAGGTCTGCTGTTGCCGAAAAGTGTGGGAACAGCAGAATACGGTTATGCCGATGAAGTAATGGTCCGCTGTCACCGAATTGTTAGGAACGCCAAGATACGGGTCTCCCTATGGCACATTGGTCTGCTGCGGCCTAAAAGTAAAGGGGAACTGCAGGATACGGGTTCGTGGATGTAGGAAGGGGTGCTCAGGTGGAAAAATTCCAGTAGATTACGCTTATTTTACGTGTATTTGTTTCGGAAATTTATTTCCGAAACAATTACACGTAAAATAAGCGTAATCCACTGGAATTTCGCAATTTTTCTCGATTCCAGTGGATTCCACTGGAATTTACACGTAAAATAAGCGAAATCTACTGGAAACTGCAATTCGGGTAAATTCCAGTGGATTCCACTGGAATTTACACGGAAAATAAGCGAAATACACTGGAAACTGCAATTCGTGTAAATTCCAGTAGATTTCGTGTATTTTTCGTTTATTTTTCTGGTAAATTCATTTTTCACTAATTATTGCCGTTGCTTCTCCACCTTCCGAAATGGGTTATGCCTCAAAAAATTCCAAAAAATTCACTCATCATAACTACCAAAAAGCTTTGTAAATTTCTATGATGCATATAAATATACCATGCTAACATGAGAAATGTTCACCAGCGGAATCTACGGAGCACGTCAACTAGATGTACTGCATGAGTGATCTCGTTTCGGAATCGTACTCAAGGGTGGTCGATAATTCCACCTGCACCCGGAAATATTTGACGGAGTGCAGCAATTTTGCTCTGGGCCCACAGTGGCGCAACGCTGCGTGGCCGCCGACCCTGGCTGGAACTTGTCGCATCAGTTGATGTCGCAGCAATTTTCGCGTACTTTCCAGCAGAGTTCGCTTATTTTTCGGGCGGAATTCGGGTAAATTCCAGTGGATTTCGCTTATTTTTCGGAGATTTACGTGTAATTTTCGGGCGAAATCGGGAAATATTTCGGCGAAAAATAAGCGAAATCTGCTCGAAAGCACCCGTAATCTACTGGAATTTTTCCACCTGAGTGCGTTGTGGTCTAAAAATGTGGGAAACGTCAAGATACGGGGTCGCGGCTATAAGAGAGGTCCATTGTGGTCCAGATACGAGGAACGCCAGAATATGGGTCTGCTGTCCGCTAAAAGTGTGGGAATGCTAGGATGCGGTTACGCCGATGGAGGAGAGGTCCCCTTTTACCCAACTGTGAAGAGCGAGATGATACTGGATCACGGATGGAGGAGGGGTCCGCTTTTGCCCAGCTGTGAATAACGTCAACATACGGATTCACAGATGAAGAATGTGTTCGCTGTGGCCGATGTCTGAGGAACGCAAGAATGTGGGTCTACTGCTTTGGCCGAATGACGTGGGAAACGCCAAGGTGTAGGTTCCCTGATGGAGAAAGGAGCGCTTGCGCCCTCTAACTTGAAAAACGTGCTCGGATGCGGGTCTGCAGATGGAGGATTGCTCCAGTACAGTCCATTAGGTGGAAAAACGCTAGAATGCGTGTACGCCGATTGAGAATGGTGGGTCTGCTGCACATTATGGGTCCAGCGAAGGATGAAAGATGTCCTGGCGCCCTATAGTGTGGAAAACGCTAGGGAAAGGATCCACCGATAGAGGAGGAGTGCAGTGCGGTCCAATTATGAGAAACGTCAAGGCATGGTAACACCGATGTGCGCCGGCACTCAAATGGTATGAAAACACGACTTAGAGAAGGATGTTCGTAAGCATCCCGCAGCGATAAGAGTGGTACCAGCCTTACGCAGCGAGTCCACTTTCTTTGGAAGACTATTGCAGCTGCAATTTGTGCATACCTTGTAATAGGTATGATTTGTTCCTCACTCTCTTCTGCACAACCAATTATTTCTGAAGCGACCTCCTCTATTTTCCCTTAGATGTCGAGGCAGGTCCTTATGCGTTGGAGCATTCCAACAACAATCTCAACTGGAATAACTTCGAATTCTCATTTACACTGTTTCGATTACAGCAAATAGTTGACAGCTGCAAGATTCATTTAAAGGATATTCTTGCGCAGACTTGAGGATGACTAGCCATGATAGGTCCATGGGCATTTAAGAAGTGCAGTGACAACAAAGGAGGAATGTATCATTGCATCGGGAAGTGAATCTACATGGTGATGTGTGTTGAAGAGTGCTCGAGGAAGGCGCGGCCAAGAAGTCTGGGGCTGGTCAGTCAGCCAGACTGGTAGAATACACGCAACGCATAAGGAGAATTTAGTATTCAAACTCTATTAATTACTATTTTCGCTTCTATTTGAATTTGCCAAGGATTTCATATGTACGAAACTTTTGCACATACCTCAAATCGTTGCCCCACCCCCACTTCCTAGAGGCGCTAGTTTAGTATAAATAATCTTACTCTATATAAAGCGCAGACCCGCCATCGCCGCGCGAGGGATGACAGGTCACGCTGTCATTGATCCATTCGCCTCGCCCCACCTCTTTTGCCCGCCGCCACGGGCTCAATTGCGAAAATTGACACGCCCAATGGTATATGTATGTGTACAACATGGGAATCTTCAATTAGGACATCTAATTTGCAACGAAAACGGGATATCTTGGATCTTTGAAGCAGAATTGCAGAACCACTGATGAAGCGAGTGTGATTTCGCAATCAGAGTCGTGAATCATCCAAATACAGCAGAGTTGTACGGAAATTTTCGCTGCACTCCTTCTAAAGCATTAGCTGGTAATAGCAATTGGAAATTAACAGTCAGGGGAACAAATGGTGCACTCCGTGAGCTTGATATTGTGCTTACAAGATAGGAATAGAACGTTTACGCAGTTTATTTCTGTTAAAAGCTAATTGTGCCCGAGCCATAACAATTTCGACTTTCAGCGCTATCCCAAATGAAAACGACTTGACCACGTGAGGACCTGTGCTGCTACTCATACAAAGGACCATGTAGAAGCTCTTTATATTGAACATAAAAGATAAGAGTTAACCTCCAAACCGTTTAGGAGCTACGCAGCTTCGCAGAAAATCACTGTCATCTGCGAAGCGCGGCGAAGCTGCGTTCTGCGGACAGTGAGTTTACTTAGCCCGGAGGTAACGTAGCACACGGGTCCGAGTCAGAGCGTCGCGAAGGGGTTTTTTTTCAGACTTTACCTAGCCCGGAGGTAACGCGGCACGGGTCCGAGTCAGAGCGCCGCGAAGGGGTTCTTTTTTTCAGACTTTACCTAGCCCGGAGGTAACGTGGCTCGGGGTTCTTTTTTTCAGACTTTACCTAGCCCGTAACGTGGCACACGGGTCCGAGTCAGAGCGTCGCGAAGGGGTTCTTTTTTTCAGACTTTACCTAGCCCGTAGGTAACGTGGCACGGGTCCTAGTCAGAGCGCCGCGAAGGGGTTCTTTTTTTCAGACTTTACCTAGCCCGGAGGTAACGCGGCACGGGTCCGAGTCAGAGCCCCGCGAAGGGGTTCTTTTTTTTCAGACTTTACCTAGCCCGGAGGTAACGTGGCACGAGTCCGAGTCAGAGCGCCGCGAAGGGGTTCTTTTTTTTTCAGACTTTACCTAGCCCGGAGGTAACGTGGCTCGGGGTTCTTTTTTTCAGACTTTACCTAGCCCGGAGGTAACGTGTGTCATGACCTTTGGTCATGATGACTCATGCAAAAGACCTGCTCCTCCCACCAGCGGGGCATAAAAGAGAAGGCGAGTCGGCCCCAGGGAGAGATCACGCTTATCTCCCATGGTCTCTCTGGGAAAAGAGTGTAAAGTAACATGATTGAAGGGCGGAAAGAGAGGGTAAACCAAGATGCCAAACAAAGGGTGATACAAGAGGAAATTCCTGTTCTTTACTGTAATGTGTGATACATGTTGTGTAATAAATATTATAAAGGATAGTGTATTAGAACCACCATAAATCATTGGAAGTGATGCGTCCAAACATGGTGCATCGGCCGGGAATATGCAACCGGGAATATGTAACCGGGGAACTATGTAACCAGGAAATATTAGGAAAAGGGAATTATCATTTAACTGTTGCTGCATAGCGGAATCCGTAGTATAAAAAATTGTTCAAAGCTACTATAAGGTAAAGCGTAATGGCTGAAAGGAGCAAGGAAATTATTTCACTATACAATGAAACGCGGTTGCAGATCACGTACCCGACATGTCTGATCAACATGTCAATAACACCTCGGTGCAACATTGCGCGAGTACCCTACTTATTTTTATCGTTTCTTCTTCCTTCATTATTTATTTTTTCATTTCATAGTCTCGCTCACTATTCGTAATTTACAGTGAAAATCGAAAATTCCAACAAAACGACGTCGCTAAGCAATATCATAACCTACTGGAAATAAAAACTGTTGAATGAGGAAAAACCTGCTCATATCCGACAACCAAACCACTCTAGGCCTAACAACGACCCAGAGCCACTACAAGGACACAGACCATACGTAAACCTTCCGTACTGACCATTAATACTGCCTTTCCCGCTTCAGTTGGAGTGGAAGAGCGTGACACGCTTAGAAATTCACCAGTGGCCGGTTATTTAGCGTCACCAAACGCTTACCAGTGTCCAAAGGAGAAAGGGGCACAGACCAAAACCAATTTCGCGCGAAATTTTACACCACAGAGACCAGCGAACTATCTTCACCTAACCTCTGTTCTGATCAGAAAGGCAAATGTCCTTACCATGATTTTGCACCATTGAACGCGTTATTCTCGTAAAATTCTCAACCCCCTGCAAAGGATTTCAAACATATGGATGGAATTTGCTCTTCAAGCGAAAATAGATGAAATTCTAGAATTCTAGATAAGCTTCTATAAACATTTTGTAAAGTGGAACGTCAACACCGAGATTTTCCCACCAAATGGTTGAAACCCCAGACAAACAGGAAAACAAAATGTAAACATCCTGTCAGAAGAATGAGTCATCACAACATTCCAGCAGATAATAAAACAAATATTTATACTTTAAACCACATATCTGATGATAACAGCCTATATAAACAGGATCGCAGGGCTCCAGCACACACTTCCATTGAATGGAGTCTTCAACGGCGACTGGATACTTTCACTCTTTCAATCTGAAAACGGCAAAACAGAAACTTACAAGGCAACTTAATGCTTTAGGAAACCTTATAGAAGAAACGGAGGAGTTCAGCAACCCATAGCAATTTCCAACCACAATCCCAGAGCTACAACAGTTCTTGACAACAAAGGCTCTACTCGTCAAGGAGCTAGGTAAAAGGCTCGAGATCCAAAAAGAGAAAATATGGGAATACTATTCCGAGTGCAACTGCACCATAGCAGAGATAATTGAATCAAACAAAGATATCGGAATGGAAATGGAAAGAAATTTTGACGAATACTGGGAAGAAAGAAAGAGAGAGGGACTCATGCAAACAACGACTGAGCTGTGCAGAAAGCTAGAGAAAAGACTGCTAGAGCTGCAGTGCCAAGAGGCATTTGTAAACCAAGAATTAGCAGTGAAATTCGCTAATCTGCAAACGGATGCAACCGGTTCGGCTCAACCTAACCCTTCAACACAAACGAATGAGCAAAGGTTGGGTGATAACTGGCCCACACTGGAAAGGAGGTTACTCGGTAATGAATTAAAGGTACCGGAATTCAATGGCAACGCAACAGAGTTTGATTCGTTCTGGGAATTATTTGAGGAACTAGTCCATAAGCAACCTTATTCGAACATTGAGAAACTTTCTATCCTAATCAACTGTTGCAAAGGGGATGCTGCAAGAGCAATAAAAATGATACCGCGTACCGGCGACTCATATGAAAGGGCTGTAGAACAATTAAAGAAACAATATCAAGACCCAAGGCGCGTGACAATGTCAAGATAAAGAAACTTAAGTCAATGCGGCAATGTCGTGAAGATTCAAGATCGTTACGTGACAACTTGAATGATGTACAAGCTGTTATCGGAACATTGCGAAAACAAGGCGAAGTCGTCGACACCACTCATATGTTGAGCATGGTACTCGACACGTTTTGTAAGAGAGTTTAAGTGGAAGTAATAAAAAAGGAATTCAACTCTAATAAAGAATGGAACATGTCGGAATTATTGGAAAATCTACCTGTTGTCGTGAGAAGAAGAGAGCACTTGGAAAGTAGAAAAGAGCACGACAACATTGAAGAAGTACCAGTATTCCATACCCGCTCCTATGGAGCATTGAAGTATACAGGGTGTGGAAGGAACCACACATTTTAGAACTGCACACAATACTGAACAATAGATGAGAAAATTGAACGACTTAAAGCCTTGTCCGCATGTTGGAAATGCTTCAGCCCTACCCATCGCTCCAATGCATGTAGAAAACGTAACTGTGCAGTGTGCAATGGCAACCACAGCGAAACAATATGTCGAAGAAGGCAGACATTTGCAACAACCCCTCTCCAGCATAGATTTGGGAGAAGAAACAGCCAGTCTCAGGAAAGAAGGAGCGGACAGAACCAACATTTCCACCGCCCGTTCGAAGAAGTAACTTCCCTCCCCTACAGCAACAAATTCAAAGAAGCAGAAGCGATCAACCAGTCTTCAGAAGACCTATGGAAAATAGTATTCGCACCCGCAATAGTAGTTCTTCACGGTCACCATCGATCAACACCAGACAAACGGTTCATCACCGGCGAGAGGCAAATACATCGCCTAGAGTCCGATTCTCGAGATCTGCTACCACGCCCCCACGACACAACCTCAACATCAACGTAAACTTCTCCATAAACTCACACAACCACGACGTTGCCTTAAAGGCAGATAGAAACTCATGCAGCGACGACGAAGTCGAAGAAAGGGGAGATGCTCGCTTGATGATAGTACCATTATACATACAAAACAACACCAACGAGCAACTAGAACGAGTATTCGCCTTACTCGACTCGGCTCCAGACCAGTCGTTTATTTTCACACGACTAGTGAATCGCCTCATGTTGCAGTCTAGCTATCAAACTACTATAACAGTAACCACCTTTGAAGGACATGCTGAAAGAAAGAAAGTGAAGCGAGTTGAAACTCACTTGTACAAGGATTCAGGCCAGTGCATGGAAATTGAATTCCTCACACATGAAAAAATAATGCCTCGTCTTCATCTGGACGAGCTCAACTCCAAAGACGAAGAAACCATTGAGGAACTATTCCCAGGAAAATCGGAAAGCTGTTCCCAACCAAAGTTGGACCCGACATCTTGATCGGAATTGACCACTTTGATGATGTAATGCAATTTGACGAAACCTATAACTCGGCTGCCGTCTGGGCTCTACATCGGCTCGACATTCTCCGGTCCCGTGCTTTCCGGCTTACCTCGAGGAAGCGGAGAAACACCTGAATATGACAATATTTACAACAGGGTAATCACAACGTATGTAACACATTCACAACACTCCAACCCAGATTATTCTAAATTGTGGAAACTACCGAGTGTTGGAACTGAGGATATAAGTAGTCAAGAAGAGAACCGCCAAATAGTCGAAAATTTTTACTCAAACATTGAAATCAAAAACGGGAAAATTTTCGTAAAATTCCCATGGAAAAGCAACAAAAATCGTCTTTCAGATAATTACCATCTTGCACTGAGCAGACTCCACTCATTGTTTAAAATGAAAACGAAAAACCTCCAATGTTCGGACGAATACTGCGGAATCATTGAGGAACAGCTTCAGAGGCAAATAATCGAGGACGCAACCAATGATTCGGTAAGTGATAACCCACGTTATTACATTCCGCATCAAGCGGCCATAAAAGCGGAAAGTACCACAACAAAAACACGCATTGTTCTCGATGCATCATCAAAAAGAAAAAGTGAACTTAGCCTAAACGATGTAATTCACCAAGGGCCGCTGATACTACCAAACCTCTGCGGAATACTTTTAAGATCTCGGATTGGCTCCAAAATCATGATTGCGGATGTTGAAAAAGCATTCCACATGATCTATTTACAAAAAAAGCAAACGCGATTCCGTGCGGTTTTTATGGCTAAAAGATGTCAATTCACCTCCAACAGCTGATAACGTCAGAATTCTGCGTTTCTGTCGGCTCCCATTTGGAATCAACGCGTCTCCCTTTTTATTGGGAATTTCGATCAAGTACGGAATCGACCAACAGAATGAGTTCAAGAAAGAAATTTATGAATAGCTAAGAACCAACCTCTACGTCGACAACGTCTTAATGAGAGATATTTCGACAGAGTCACTCATCGAAAAGTATAGAGCTTGCAAGAAAATCTTCACTAACATGTCAATGAACCTCAGACAATTTCTAACCAACGACAGAGACTGTAACAAACAAATCCCTTCGAATGACACCTCGCAAAGCAAATGTCCAAAGATTCTAGGAATTCCATGGAAGCCACTCGAAGATACTTTCACTTTAACATGTAAGATGATGTATGAAACAGCATCTACAAAAAGGACGGTGCTACAAGCCACTCATTCAACTTTCGATCCGCTTGGGTACTTTATCCCACTTCTTTTGCCAGCAAAAATATTCTTGCAAGATTTGTGGAAGCTGAACTATAACTAGGGCGACCCCCTGCCCGTTGAGAAAGACAACGCATGGCAAACAATATGTCTCAATGCGCACGGCTATACATAGCATTCCGATCCCTCGGATGATAACACGCGGAATGCAAGGCGACGAGCATGAGCTTCATACTTTTGTTGATGCATCGATACGATCACTAGCAGCAGCCGTGTACATGCGCACAATCAATAGTCCACTAGAAATCAAGAGCTCACTGTTAAAGGCAACACTCACGGAAATCTTTGGGTTGAAGATTTCGCGGTATATCGGGGTTTTTAGAGGCGATGGACTCACTGTCAACGATGAAGTAGCGTGAAACACGCGAAAAACACAGAGAATGACGGGGGTATTTCATGTGTGTCCACAGCGCGGACGAGTGTTCCGTGATGGGTCCCGCCACGGAACCCTGCAAATGGTACGAATTTCACAGACACGCCCCCGCTGAACCACATGCGCACACCCTGTCAACGGCGTTTGTTGGCGCGACGGAACCCTAATGTCCAGAGCGGCTGATGTGTCCACGGCTGCATCTTCGCAGGTAGGCGGCCATTCAAGGTATTCGACTTACTGTTGCGATTGTCCAGCGGCCGGCTACATGGTAAGCGACTCATTTCAGAAGTGAAAATTTCCGTGAGTGCTGCCTTTAATGGCAAGACAAAAATTGGCACCTCTGAAAGATAAAACAACCAATTCCACGCCTAGAATTAACAGCGCTCCTTATCGGAATCCGGTTAACAGCATTCATATTGAAAGAAATTTCCATTCTAGTAAAGACCATTCGTATATACAGTGACTCCCAAGCTGTTCTTCACTGGATACAAACCGGTGACAAGAACGATACCTTTGTGGACAATCGTTGCAAAGAAATCCGGAACGAATTACAAGAATGGAAAGATAAGGGAATTTGCACAAAACTTCATTACATAGCAACATCCAAAAAACCCGCAGATTGCGTCACTCGAGGGTTGACGAAATACCAAATGGCTGACCACGTATGGTGGCGAGGCCCTGAATTCCTGAGACAAAATCTCTGGCAATGGCCTACCCTCCCAGAGTTTCAGTGGCCTTGCAAAGAGAGCGAGCAAGACGCTCGGAACATTTGTGACAAAGAAAATGTAACAGTCAATATCTCCACAACTAACGACATCAACAATCCCATATTCCAACACTTATCCTCTAACCTCATTCAGAGCGAAAGAGTAATGAGCCTAGTTCTAAAATTCATAGCAGAAAAAGTGTATACAAAATTAGCGATTAAAACACAAAAAAGATTACTTCTAAACATACCTGAACTCAAAGAAGTCTGCGCGGAACATCCACTAGCTCATATCGGCGTAAAAGACACACAAGCAGCTGAAAAAGTGTTGATTAAGTCAATGCAACGTGAAATCACACAAGAAGAAAATAAACAATGGAATAACTTGCAACTCTTCAAAGATGAGTCTGGAATCATTCCATGTAAGGGGAGATACAGGCAACTCACCTGAGCAGGGAAACATTGGAACCAATACTACTCCTACCCCACCACCAACTAACACAGCTCTACATATGGGATGCACACATTCGTTATGGACACCAAGGTACAAACGCCACTCTTACACATAGACGTTTGCGCTATTAGATTCCAAAAGGCAGACAAGTCGTGAAGAAATGCTTGAACAAATGTATAATTTGTAAACGCTGGAATGGAAAACCATACCTTTATCCGAATTCTCCGCCATTACCACGATCGCGCACTGAACCATCGCGCCCGTTCTCACATGTTGGAATCGATTTGGCGGGCCCGTTCCGTACACTCTACTCTAAAAATGAAGAACAAAAGAGATGGATTGTGTTGATTTCCTGCATGACGACGCGAGCAGTGCATCTCGAAATCGTACACAATCTAAGCGCAATTGAACTAATCGATTGCCTGCGACGTTTTGTTGCGCGGAGAGGAAAACCGAAAATAATATTGTCAGATAATGCAACCAATTTCAAATTCGGACAAGAAATAATCGCTAAGGCAAACAACAGAACGGAATTTCAAAATGCTCATATCCAGCAATTTCTCACAAATGAAGACATTGAGTGGAAGTTTATCACGCCTCTTTCGCCTTGGAAAGGCGGATTTTACGAAAGACTTATTGGCGTAATGAAATCAGTTCTCAAAAAACTAACAGGAAGACGAATCCTTCGCGAAAATGAGTTCACTACACTTACTACCGAATGCGAAGCCATAGTGAATTCACGACCGCTTACATACAGCGGCAGTACAGTGGAAGATTCCGTCATACTGCGCCCTATCGATTTTTTGCTCCCTCGCGCAGACATCAACTTCCTCTCCGAGAACAACGCAGAAACAAGCGAAGACGACCCCGAATACATCCCAACTATCTCAAGTAAACAACAAGCAATCGACTATTTCGAAAAACAAAGTTACTACTTGGAACGGTTGTGGAAAATGTGGAACGAAAACTATTTGCTTGAATTGCGCAATTTTCATCAAAAACATAAAACAAAAGAGTTTTACTCGCAAACAACCTCATATCGGGGAAGTCGTATTACTCATGGATGGAAACACAAGTCGAGGAAATTGGCAACTCGGGTTAGTCATACAGTTACTGAACGATTCCGACGGACAAGTGCGAAGTGTACGACTTCGAACAGCCAAGTCGATCGTAGAAAGTTCAATAAACATGTTGATCCCACTCGAACTCGAACAAAATCACAATGAACTCAGCGAAAACTCCGAAAATAAGAAAGAAATCGAGAAAAGAAACGCAACCACTCTTGAGAATACCGAAACCTCGAAAAGCACTGAACGGCTGCAACCCTTTCTGCCGCGACGAGCGAAGGAAAATGCAACATACACAGCTACAGCGTCGACGCAAGAAAATCACGCGCCAAGAGACACCTCTGCGCGAATACCATGGCACGCTGGCTGATGTGTATACTGCTCACACTTTTTGTGACACCTGCGAGCACAAAGAATGACCACGCGGCAAAAACTGCATGCGCCAAAGGAGGAGTGAATATCTTCATGCCTCGTCTTCAGGACATTATTGAAGTGTGCGGAGACGACCAATGTTTTGGAATAAAGAAACCTTATCACAACGTAACCGTTCAATTCTCCGCAGAAGTCACTTTGCACACGTACCGTATAGCAATGAAATCAATGATAGGAAATGAAACCACGGCACAATATTGGGCTTGCTCACCGAGCCCCTATTGCGAACAAATCTCATGCAACTTTTGTGCAGTAATGGTTTCCAACCCAGAGTGCTGGTCTCGTCTCGCCATCGGTATAACTGCAGCGGCTCTATACCTCGTTTCAGCAACCATTTTTATCATGGTATTCGTTTCAAAAATAATCATCAAACGGTTGTCACAGTCCCTGCGGAAGTTATCCTGCATAAAAGGCCTATGCTCCTGCATATGGTACGTTTGTAATAGGCACCAACCAAGCGCAGAAGAGGTACCGTTGATAGAAATTGATAGAAACCGTAACAACAAATGGCACGCATCTACACTTATTCGTGTATTTACAATAGCATTAATGTGCGTCAACGTTGTCTATGGTTGCCAACAAACAATCATAATTCCAACGTCACTTCCACTCTGCACCCAAACGGAAACTAACTGCTCTAACCAACAAACCATTATTGCAAAACTGAATCCAATGCAATCAGAATTATGCTTACAACTAAAACACGGCAATCAGCAATACCATGTTTTGAAAATAACTCTCCAAGAAGTAGTACTTCGATATGGACGAGAAATTCTATATTTTACACGAAACACGGAGGTTAAAGTGCAACATAGAAAACGATGCCCTCACATGGGCTCGTGCTCGGGTTTGAAATGTGCAAATATAACACCGAATAGTTTGGTAAAGGAACTCGACATCGCAAACAACTTTACAGGCATCACCTACTGCTCTGAATCATGTGGTGGCTTGGGTTGTTCATGCGGGTACCCATCGTCGGGGTGCTTATTCTATAGAATATACCATGTTCCAGTAGATCAGACCATATACGAAGTATTTGACTGCCCGACATGGTTCGAAACCGCAAAGGTGAAATTTCAACAATTTCGAGGGAATGGAAAATCACCGATTCCACACGCAGTAGAACTGGTACCAAGAAGTACCAAAACAATTGGGAACATGAAAATGGAAATCACCTCAATCGTCACAAGTCCAATATCAATCCTCACCAAAAGGTTCATTACCAACGGGAAATCTATCGCATACTTGCATAACGAAGCCTCATTCAACTATGCATGTAAGTCGTATCCTTCTCAAAAGGAATTCCAAAACAGTTCAAATTGCAGCATCAAAGACACATGCAAATGTAACCCAGCAGAAGATGCAGTCAGCTGCTACTGCGAGCAAAACAATGTAAACAACCTCATACAACTTGCAAACACCTTACCGTTATCAATCCCAAATGGAATGGTAAGGACAGATTGTAAAAATGAGATCCCCACAGTGATCACGCAAGACACGTCAGTCGAAATGGCAATATTACTAGACAACAGCGTGATTGCAACCTATCAAAAGGTTGTGGACTTCAACTGTAACATTATTCCCACCAATTTGATAGGTTGTTATAGTTGCGCTAAGGGATCTGTAGCACAAATATCGTGTTACTCGGACATACCGAAAGCTATAGCCCAAATAACCTGTAATACCCAGGAATTCACACTCTCATGCTCGAAATATGGAGCATACAACGAAATTAAGCTATTCTTCAACAAGGCAAAAATACGTGAACAGTGTACCGCCTCCTGCGGCTCACACACAACAATATTCAAACTACAAGGAACTCTCAACTACATTAATGGAATAGAACCCATACTGAGTTACCTCCGCTTATGGGACAACTCCACAAAGCCGGAAGGAATATTCGAACTCCAACTCCCAGATATAGGACACTTCCTTGAAATATGCAGAAACTTTGTATTGTACACTGCGATCACATTGCTCATTCTCATGATCGCGCTTACATGCACTATATCTTATCTTCAAAATCTTTGCGGAAAACAACATAGCCGAGGGAATAAAAGGGTTCTGCAAGCATTGAGCAACGCGTTTTTTTCCCCTCCGCATCACCTTCGTAATTTTCAAAGTCATCAAACTTCTCTGGAACCTAACCTTTCGCACACTTTATGTACTCTCGAAAGCGATCCTTTCAACCATAAAAAAATCTAGTTCATTTCAAGTTCAGTATGATGTTTGTTCCCTCTTCATACCGCTTCTGTAACCCTCAAGACCATGAAATTTCTGCGGAGGTTTCCACTTAGCGTACCTTCTCCTCTCTAGGAAATCTCCTTTCGAGAATAGTTGGTCCCGTCTTAGGAGAAATTTACCTCGTCTCGTCCTCGTAACATGTAATACAGACGACATAGTTTCGAAATTACCTATACGTTTTCCAGATCATGGCAGGACCACGAAGGAACGAAGAAAACGATTTGCAAGGTGCTATGGAAGGCAACGACGAGGAAGAGAAAGAAAAAACAGCCGAGGACGAACCAGAAGACCCTGACGAAGAAAACGGTAATCAACAACAAAAACGGCAAGACGACGAACAGCCCCTGGAGCGGATCGAAAAACTGCTCGACAGATTGTACGGAAAAGTGCACACCGTCACCAAAGACGTGAACGACCTGCGAGCCAGAATTAATTACTATATGACTCGTAAGAGAAAATCCCGCGAATCTCGTGAAAAAAAAAACCGACAAAAAACTCGAGACTGAGGACGTGCTCGATGAAATGGCATCCATCCTGAAGCGAATGGAGTCAACCAACAGGCAAGGAAATTCTAGGAGCTCCAAGGAAGAGGACGAAAACCTCCTCAAGCTCCAGATGCTAGCAGCGGAAGCCGCGGAACAAGCCAAAACTGGTCCGTCTAAGGCACCGAACGGACAGCCATCGACAGAGTGCATATTTTGCTCTGGTACCCACTGGGCAACAGAGTGCCCCAATTATAAAACACTCACAGCAAGGAGCAAGCGCATTTTCAAAAAGAACAAGTGCGAAAGGTGCATAAACACCGCAAATCATTTGGTAGCATCTTGCATTACACAAAGCACATGCTTTTATTGTCGACGAGCCAATCGAACCGCAGATATGAGTAAACATCACTTAGCATTTTGTGTGTATACCTTTGAAATGTGAACTTGTAAGTAAATCAGTGCAACAAAATTCTCCGCTGCGCTTGTAATTGTTTTCGAATATCACTTGTTAATCTTTTTTGTCTTGTAATCTGTGGGAGATTGTCAGTATTGAGTAATTTTTTTTGTTTTGTTCTGTGAACGATTGTCAGCATTGACATATGGACCATTTGGGAAGTTATAATTACATGTTAAGTCTCAATAAAAGTTGTAGTGTGGAAAAGTGTCAATCCCAACAAACAATAGACAACTCCAAATAACGAATTCGGGCACACGAATACGAATAAATAAGAACTATCAAAAAACATTTGACAAATAACCAATTTCTTCCATACAAAAAAGGGTGAAAAAGACGAAAACGAGAAATCTCGAAAGACAAAAGAAATTAAAAAAAATATCTTTAATTGAGCCTGGGTAGCTTCCACTAGAATGGACTTCTGTATCGGACTCTCAACTTCGCGCACGCTGGACCTCCACCACCACCTCGTCGACACATCCAGACATATGATACCAATTTCTTGTTTGTATTGTATATTATCTGTATCTTTACAGCAACGTGACGCTCCACTCATACGCCCAACTTGAAAGAAAAAATGGTAACTAAGTAAGGTTTGTTTTTCAAAAAAAAACATCCCAGGGCCGGGAGTCGCAGCCTGTCGTCAGCCATCATTGTATCATCACCATATCAATACATACGGCACCTAACTTGGGCCTCGGGAGTGTCATGACCTTTGGTCATGATGACTCATGCAAAAGACCTGCTCCTCCCACCAGCGGGGCATAAAAGAGAAGGCGAGTCGGCCCCAGTGCGAGATCACGCTTATCTCCCATGGTCTCTCTGGGAAGAGAGTGTAAAGTAACATGATTGAAGGGCGGAAGGAGAGGGTAAACCAAGATGCCAAACAAAGGGTGATACAAGAGGAAATTCCTGTTCTTTACTGTAATGTGTGATACATGTTGTATAATAAATATTATAAAGGATAGTGTATTAGAACCACCATAAATCATTGGAAGTGATGCGTCCAAACAACGTGGCACACGGGTCCGAGGGCTCGGGGTTCTTTTTTTCCACACTTTACCTAGCCCGGAGGTAACGTGGCACACGGGTCCAAGTCAGAGCGCCACGAAGCGGCGCTCTGGCTCGGGGTTCTTTTTTTTTCAAACTTTACCTAGCCCGGAGGTAACGTAAAGTGTTCCGTGATGGATCCCGCCGCGAAACCCTGCAAATGGTACGATAAAAATGATATAAATGATATGATATGATAATTCCATAGATGAGCCTCCGCTGAACCACATGCGCACACACTGTCAATGGCGTTAGCTGGCGCGACGAACTTGATGTCCAGAGCGGTAGTTTCTCCACGGCAGTATCATCGCAGGTAGGCGGCCATCCACGGTGTTCAACTTACTGTTGCGATTGTCCATCGGCCAGCTACATGATAAGCGACTCATTTTTAATAGAAATGAGAATTTTCGTGAGTGCTGCCTTCGTGAATGCTGCCGCTCCCAGGCTAAATAAGGCCGGCGGAGCCTCAGTTGCATTTTTTCGATCGACGTGTCCCGCGGATGAAGGATTTCAACATCACCTCCGACATCACAACGCTGGCCGTTCCCGTGACATAATGAATTAATGAATAATTTGATATACACCCATAAAGCGCTATGAATTTCGGGGTATCCTCACCGGATCTTGGATCTCATAATCGGCGTAATTGAGTGATGGAACTACGGTTAAATGACGGCTCAGACATGCTTAGATTCGTTGGTAGAGGATACTGTCCCAGAAAAGTTTCATGATTGAACTGATGAACAGCAAAAGAGGGGTACAATACGCCAGAACTCGAGATACGTCGGACAACGCACGTTATACTCATGTCTCCGTAATTTTGGGTCACCCTGTAGTTTGGACCACGGTTATGGTCAGATCCATAACGCATTTTCGATGAAGATGCGGTTTTGGATGCCCTCCACCTGTCGGTGTTTTCACTCTCCTGATTATCATGCTCTACCAAGTGATCAGCTTTTTTCTGTATGGATGTTCTGGTTACTGAGACTGGCAAGTTCTCGGGTTAACTTCCGACACATTTCATAAGCACGGAGTTGTACTTTTGGGTGACCACATCAGAATCAGGTTTCGCGCTGCATGGTTCACATACAGTTTTTGTTATAATACAGTTTTTGTTATAATGACTTCGAGTATTGATTAGTTCGTGGAACATACTATGCCGCAAACATGTCTGCATACATTAGATTCATGCACTGTTTCATGTTTCATAGTTTAAAACCTCCAGTAGTGTAGTGGTTCTTCAAAAACCAGATCTTTAAACTACAATGATTGGCATTAGCTTGTAGTTTGCTTGCCCTGCCTCCTGAATGCACTAAAGAACAGGAGTTTTCACGAGTTTCAATCTAAGTGCCCATCATCTTGATCTTAAGTACCATTGAGGAAAGATTTCTTTTACTGATTTGACTCTGCCCCTCCATAAATCGCGCAACGTTGTGAGCCAGAGCGATCTTTTTTCTCCACAATGTTCATTACGAAGTCATTCAGTTCCGATATATGCGTAAAAAATAAGAACTCATGTCAGAAAGTATCAGGAATTACATGATTCTTGCTTTTTTCGAAAAGCTAAAAACAGTGCATCTGTTTCCAGCGAACACCTCTCCATTATGCGGCTAAGTTTGGCAACGTGGAGGCTGCGGAACTTTTGCTGAACAGGGGTGCTACACTAAAGTGTTACACCCAGAAATATGGGTACACTCCGTTGCACATGGTGGCCAAGTACGGACGAGTTGGAGCGCAGCAACAAATCAACAGAGGTATGGTGGTTCATGATAGCACCCGATTGATGTCTCTTGTGCCGTGCATGCTATGAGCTGAAGAGTCCTTTGTTTCATTAATGGATGCATCCATGCGGCAAGCGCAGTCGGAACTGCATACAGAGCGCCGTCCTACAGCGAGTGACCCAACAACGGCGCTGGTAAACCTTCTTGTGAAAAAAGGAGCGTGAGTGAATGCTGTCCCTATTAATTTGCATTCACGTTTACTTTAATAAGAAGCCTGAATATGCCAGAGATGTCAACGCCAAGGACAAGTTTGGAATGACGCCGCTGGACATCGCTACGCTAAAGAACAACGAAGCAGCAGTCTGTGCCCTCATTGAGAACAGAGCGAATCCAAACGTTAGTAATTAGGTATACTATATGATATTTCGTAGCATTTTTCTAGAATCCGCGGAAAATCTCAAGCTACACAACATCTACAGAAAACATCTTTACAGGAAAAGGATGATGATGGAAGCACTTCCTTGCTTAAGGCTTGTATTTACTGTTCTTCCAACCTTGTCCGTCTGCTGCTGTCGTCCGGAGCTGACTGCAATGTCACAGACAAGTGGCACAACTCCGTCTATCATATGGTCGCACGACATGGCAGGAACGACGTCCTACAGCTGCTCATTAATCATGGTACATTCGCAAGGGGTTCCTCCATTGCTCACGATAGCATCATTTTTCAGCAGGCAAACATGCAGTGGAACTGTTGTGGACGACTAATGACAAGGGAGAAACTCCGCTGGAGTTGGCGGTCTATGGCAATCATGCGAGGACAGTAAACATCATACTCTTGATGAAACCTCCTGGTAGTGACTCGGCGATGTTCGAGTGAGCAGTGGATTTCATTGCAGTTTCGTCCCCAGACAAGCCATAAGTTTTGTTTTACAGAGAAGAGAAGTGGCTTCTTCATAAAGCAGCGGAAAAGGGTTTCTTAGAAGTTGTCAAGACACTCATACAGGTAGGTAGAATTTCGATGTACATATTGAATGTTGGTAGAATATTGTTATTCCACTGTTTTAGAATGGCTACAACGTTCGTTTGCGCGATGGTGATAAGAAGCTCCCACTACACGCAGCCACAATCTCGAAAAGACTGGACGTCGTGCGATATCTGTTAGAGCTTGCGGTTAGCTGCTTTGATGACTTATTCCTTCATTGCTAGGGAAGAATCGTACTTGATTCTTGAACACCATATTTATCAGGTGCTAATAGAAGTCCTCGCGCTTTTTCAGTTGCAGTTTTTCTTTCACCTTTGTTATCTTCAGGTATTCATCGTAAATGATTCGAAAACGTTGATCAAGCTCTATAAGATATTCTCTTCATTTTTCTTGTCACAACAATTTACTCAACTTGTGGGCCTGCGAAGTTATATAGATGAAAGTTATGCTTTTCAAGGCTGCCATCTAAATTGAACAATTCTGCCGAGAGAATTTAATCACAATGGTCTGGTCATCCTAGCTCATGATAACAACTTGTACCAAGTCACCAACGCCGTCAAACTGGCCCTCCACAGTTCGTTGATAGTATTCTTCCGCGTTTATTTCCTTCAGGACTTGCGCTTTCTAATAGCATTAAGTGCTTTCTGGTCCCTGTTGAGAAAACCAGAATGAAATGGTGCTTCTTTTCGAACTAGCGTCCTTCCGGGACGTCAGAAAGCGGGATGGGCAGCCACTTGGAGTATGTGCAAAAACTTCATACTTTCGAAGTCCCCAGAATATCAAAAAGAAGCAAAACTAATCATCAAGTGTGCTCAACTCCGAAATCCTCCGTATGAGTTTGCATATATCAGGGTGGTAAGAAGGTCTTGAGCAGTTTGGCACTTTTTTCTGCTTCATTTTGTTACTTAGCACACAACAGGAAGATCAGCGGTCCGCTTCTTCCAGAACTGGAGAGGATGGGAGTCAATGAAATCGCTGACTGACCTTTCAACATCTTCAAATTTGGTGAATTTTCCTTAGCTAGGGATGCCTTGAAGAACCGAAATAAGTGGCATTCAGAAGGGGCAATGTCAGAAGAATATGATGCGTGAGGAACCGTGTCTCAGTCCAGCTCCTCCAATTATTCACGGGTCTCTTTAGCTATATGGGGCCTAATGCCATCGTGGTGTAGGTGTACAGAATCTCGTCTCGGGCGTCTTTCTTGAACTCCGTCCAAGACTCTCTGAAGCTGACTTGCGTTAATGTTACCGGGGATGTGTGCTTGCATGAGCAGCTCGTAATACAACATCCCTCGTAAATCCCAGAAGTAGCAAAGGACACACTTTTTTGCGTGGGAGTGCGATTTGGCGGATCTTCTATTCGAGAGGGCCAGATAGCACAATGCGTATTAGAGTTGTAGAGGACCCAGTTCTCATCTCCAGTGATTAGGTCTTTCAGAAATTTCTTTAGCGGGAAGAGAGAGAAAAACTGATTATGGCTCGGAGATGCTCTTATGGAAATGACATCGTGATTAAAGTTAAGGAAGGCAATAAGGCTAATAATACGTATTACGATGAAGTCTGAGAGTGGTCTACAACTACTCCACAACTACCACATTATAGGTCATTGGTACCAATCAGTAATCGAAAGTTCCAGAACATTCAAAAAAATCAGCTCAAGATTCTCTTACATTCTACTAATCTGGCGCTATATGTAGCTTTGCTCGAAAATTTTACATCATACAGCGATACGCAAAGTCACTCTTGGATGTAATGGTAATTTCATTCTCTGTCACAGCATTTCTTATACGCCTGTGGACCCGTCTTGCCCAGTCACTCTCAGCTCTGCACAGAGGTATCCTCCGGGTGAGTCCAGTAGCCGTGAACAGTGCGAAGTAGGACGAATGATCCCCTAAAATGATCCAAGCTTCAGGTTATTTATACCAGCCTGATCGTCCAGCTAACGCCGCACAGTGTGCAATTTCGCAAATCTAGACGCTCAAAATATATTTTTCGACCTGCCATATCACGTCGCGATTACTGCACCAGAGATTCGCCGATAGTCCGTGCATGCGACGCAAGTGGTTTTCCGGCGACCGATCACCTGGCGGGGCGTGATTAGATAACGAAAAGATACCATTTCTATACAACACCGCCTACGTAAAACAGATGAGTACTTTATGAGTTGTCTCTGTCGTCTATGTTACTGTCTGAATTTCCCACTTAGGATTCTTCTACTAGATCTTGGAATATGCTTTCATATTTTCTAGTAACTACATTTCTCAGGCATGTAGAAGAAATTTGACGGCGTCTGAGAAATGAGCGGTTAAAGGCAGTGTCTCACCTCACTATCACCGGCCGAGAATTTGGCCAAATTCTCGGCCGGTGGACGAGGCGCCTCCCGCCTGCGGCGCAGTTTTCGGCAATGAGAACACCTGTGCGATCAATGAGATCAGCTGAGGTGTATGGCAAGACCGGCAGTTTCCTTGCCGAGGAACTCGTCCACGCCAAGTTGGATTGGTCCCTCAAAAACGGGTTTTTGACGGTTTTATCAGAAATCACGTACATTATTGGACTTAGCGTGTCGAGTAGGTCCGGATTCTGTTAGTATCTCAGAATCGAAAATGAGGTGAGACACTGCCTTTAACTACATGGCCTATTTGTGTTTTCGGATGTATCGAAAAACGAGATTCCGATAAGAAAGTACGTGCAGTGGCTAGAATTAACCTTCCTGTAAACGAATATGTGTGTTATTTTGGCGACCAACTGCAACCCTCTGCAGAAAACACCTCTATGTAGGCCGAAACCGCTACTCTCTAGGAGAGAGCTTTCCGATATGCTTGAAGGAAATGGGCTTGCAATTCGGCAAGCCCATTTGCTTCAGGCATATCGGAAAGATCTCTTGTTTTTTTTCATATTCTTTTATCGGGATGTCTTCGTGGATAATGTTACGCAAGACTTTTGTGGGTCAAGAGGTCTCATTCGGGCAACACCTCTGGTTTGTTGTCCTCGCGCCAATAGCGTACATCATGAAAGCAAGTGAGAAAAGACGGAGCGGCAATTTTGAGGTTATAATGTGAATAAAAAATATTGAAGTTGGGGACGAAAAAACCACTCTCAGAGAAATTAACGTTAATAGAAAATTTGGTGGAGAAAATACGTGTCAAAAGTGGAATAATATCGTCTTCAAAGAGATCCCATGTTGGGATACCCTACAGGCTACCACCTTCATCAAGCAAAAGCTTAGCAAATCTTACTGGAATACTCATGAATTATGAGACTTCAATTAGGCTGTTTACATGAGCGGTAATCCTAGAATTACTATTTTCTTGATTGCAAAATCAATATTTTGGCTCACATCATGCTCATCATGTGGAAATGTATGCAATCTCGAAACTGAAACACATATTCACGTTTTACATACTTATTTGTTTGCAAACACGCATAGAGACTCAAATTTACGTGGCGCAGTTGCTGCGTAGAAAATTATTCCTCGGCACACGATTTTGTGCCCTCAGACTTTATTGCACAGCTATCAGAAATTGCTCTAAATTCTTGGCTTCCATGGATCATGTGCAGTGCATAGAAGCAGCGGATCAGACAGAGTATATATGCTGAAAAGTAAAAGAGTTTATCCACCGGTTCCCTAGGAAATTAATTTTGATTGGCTAGTTGTTCGGAATTATACACGGTGCGCAGGTCTCTAAGGCTTCTCTTAGGCTCGCTCCGCTCGCAAAATTTTGCAAAAACTTTTGATATTGTTTGTTTGAGTTTTAAATTTTAAAAAAATTATTCGGTTCGGTTAAGTCTCCACGATTTTTTTTCGGAACATACACACATACAAACACACACAAACGCACACACGGACGTACAAACATACAAACGAACTTTCATTTTTATATGTGCAGATAGGGGAGAGTACATACGCAGAAACATTACTACTGGTTAGGTGGGGACGCTAGAAAGTGGGGTGGGGCAGCCACTTGAGGTTTGTGCTAAGCCTTCAACTTTCTTTTATGCTGAGCCTTCAACTTTCTAAGTCCATAGAAATTTGAGAAAAAGCGAAACTAGGCATTAACTACGCTCAAAATACGAAATCCGTCCTATGGACTGCGTACATTTTACCGATCTGCCTGCTTGGCTACACATACCCGTCATATGACGTTTTCCGGCAGTTTGACGAGACGCACCCTTCTCAATCCATAATATCGTATCCTGGCGTTTTCTCCACTAGTGCGTGTCGGCGCATCCTTGCTGCGCATGTGTACCCGCATCTGGACATTTTCCACACTACTGAGCTTCACCGCACCCGTACTCCGTCGGCAAACCAGTCTTTTCCACGTCATATTAAGACCCGGCGCACCATTCGTCCATCAAAGGTTTTGCACGAATACTGGACGCCGACGCAACCCTCAATCGTAGGGCTTGTATCGTAGCGTTTCCCCCACTGTTGAGCCCGGCACCCCTCCTCCATCGGTGACCTGTATCCTTGCCGTTTCCCCACATTGGACCACAGAAGACTCCTTCTTCATCGGCGGGCCATTGCCATGGCGTTGTCCACAGTAGCGCACCTGTCCTATCGGTGCACCCACACCTTTTGTAAATCTCGAGGGCAATGGAAAAAAGTTATCAAATCCTCTTATGAGAAAGTTTGATTAATCGCATAATTGGTTACCAAAAATATCCTCTTATATAATTCATGGTAATGCAACAAAATTATCTAGAGCGCAGGCGTAGGGGGACTACAAGCGCTCGATTTGGGGCTCAATTATAGCCCGTGTCTCGGGTGGATGCAAAGCTGACGGGGCATTCGGCCGATGTTTCGTCATGGGCGCATAAACGTAGTGGAAGCCAGGATACGGGTCCATTGATGAAGATTGGGTCTGCAGGGGCACACTAGTGAGTGAACGCCAGGTTAGGTACGGGTTCTCCGCCAGGTTTGGTATCGGTTTTCCGACGGATCAGGTCTAGCCTGGCTCAGTAGTGGAGAAAACAATAGTGGGGAACACGCCGAGATACCCAGTCTCCATCGGTGGACCCGTATCCTGCCGTTTTCCCCACTATTGGGCCACCCTTTCTCGATCGGTGGACACCCATCCTGATGTTATTCTAAACTACGAGGCCCCGGCACATCAGTCCGTCATCAGTGTACCCGCACTCTTTGTAAATCTTGAAAAAATGGAAGAAAGTTAGGGAATATTTAGAAAGTTTGATCAATTGCACAAGTGGTTCCTGAAAATGTCACAACAGCTTATAATAACGTGTTCTTCTTTCGTTCATCCTGTGTATTTGATTGTACTGCCCTGCTTGAATACAGACGGATCCTCAAGCTGCGTAATCCCCATGGGACCTCAATAAAGAGAGGTGTGCAAGGAGCAAATCCTACATAAGGAAAGCGAGTGAATCCTATTAGTACGCCTCCACTCATCCTTATGAAGTGATTCACTCGTCCAGCGGTCCAAGATTGGGTGCAGTTACTGGCAAAGCTCCATCAGAGGGGCTACTCTGCTCCGTACATACTCAGATACTTGGCGCGGCCGAGCGCTCGCCGGCCAAGCGCCCGGCCGCGCCAGATCTGAAGAGGGAGCACATTCCAAGGAGAGGGTCTAGACGGTCCTGTCGTAGCGGCCGCAAAATCGCTGCGGGACCACTGTCTTGGCCCTCTCCTTGGAGCGTGCTCTCTGCGCGGCCGGGCGCTCACCGGCCAAGCGCTCGGCCGCACCAGGTATCTGAGTAGCTGCTATGCATCGTCAAATCGTTGTAAACACTGTCTCGCCCGGAGGGCTCAAGACTGCTAGCCGCTGGTCCTACCACGAAATCTCGAATGCAGCCGACTTCCACTACGTCCATGCACTATGACGAAACATCGGCCGAATGTCCCGTCAACTGCGCATCTTCGCGAGACACAGTCTATATATGTATGAGCCTCACGGCTGAAACGTGCGATCACGTGCTATTCCTCCTACGCCTGCGTTCTAGAAAATTTTGTTGCACTACCATGATTTATATAAGAGGATATATATATACTGATATATATACTAGCGCCCCTTCGGGACGCTAGGAAGTGGGGTGGGGCAGCCACTTGTGGCAGGTAGAAAAGCTTAACACATGTAAAATGCTTTGAAAATTAACAAAGAAGCAAAGCTAATAATTAACTGAGCTCAAATACGGAATTCTCCTCCTAAAGTGTACATTCTACCAGACTGGCCGCCTCGCCGACATCGGGCCTCCACATTTCTCGTGATCCTTATCTTTTTAGTCACATATCTACATGCAAAATCTATTAAACAAAGCGCCGTAAGGGAGCTAGAGCGGCTAGAGATACGGGGCGGCACTCATAGACACCGCAATCTTCAGGCGCAGACTGTGTGGCGAAATGGCCGATTTCCATGGACGCAGACACGTTCGCTTCGGGACCCGAAATTACGTCACTGCTGGCTCTCCCGCATGCACAGGATGGTGATTTCATCACCTTCGCTGGCGGTCTCGCCGCATAGGAGTGAGGGAGTGTTTACGAGCTTTCAGGCTGCACAATATACGCAGCAGGAAAACCAGCCTTCCACTGATGCGACGCTGAGTGCACTTGCAGGAAGAGATGGACGGGTGCTATGAGGGCTGCCGCGTCTCGGAAGCTCGGGAGGGTGGACCTACGCGGTCGCCTCATCTGGTGGGTGCTATTGCCGCATCGCCTCTAAATAGGAAATCAACTAAATACGGATACGGGTCCACCGATGGAGAAAGGGCCAGCCGTGGCCCAATGGAGCGGGGGACGCCAAGATACGGGTCCACCGATGGAGAAAAGGCCAGCCGTGGCCCAGTGGTGCGAGAAACTCCATGACACGGGTCCACCGATGGAGAAAGGTCCCGCCGTTGCCCAATGCTGTGGGGAACGCCATGACACGGGTCCACCGATGGAGAAAGGGCCCGCCGTGGCCCAGTGGTGCGGGGAACGCCGAGACACGGGTCCACCGATGGAGAAAGGGCCCATCGTGGCCCAATGCTGTGGGGAACGCCAAGATACGGGTCCACCGATGGAGAAAAGGCTCGCCGTGGTCCAGTGGTGCGAGAAACTCCATGACATGGGTCCACCGATGGAGAAAGGGCCGTGGCCCAGCCGACACGGGTGGCCCAGTGGTGCGGGGAACGCGAGACACGGGTCCACCGATGGAGAAAAGGCTCGCCGTGGTCCAGTGGTGCGAGAAACTCCACGACACGGGTCCACAGATGGAGAAAGGGCCCGCCGTGGCCCAGTGCTGTGGGGAACGCCAAGAAACGGGTCCACCGATGGAGAAAGGGCCCGCCGTGGCCCAGTGCTGTGGGGATGCCAGCTATGGAGAAATGGCCTGCTAGGGCCCATTGGAGCGGGGGACGCCAAGATACGGGTCGGATGGAGAAAGGCCCGCCGTGGCCCAGTGGTGCGGGAAACGCCGAAACGGCTCCACCGATGGAGAAAGGGCCCGCCGTGGCCCAGTGCTGTGGGGATGCCGAGACACGGGGCCACCGATGGAGAAAGGGCCCGCCGTGGCCCAGTGCTGTGGGGATGCCGAGACACGGGTCCACCGATGGAGAAAGGGCCCGCCGTGGCCCAGTGCTGTGGGGAACGCCGAGACACGGGCCACCGATGGAGAAAGGGCCCGCCGTGGCCCAGTGCTGTGGGGAACGCCATGACACGGGTCCACCGATGGAGAAAGGGCCCGCCGTGGCCCAGTGCTGTGGGGGACGCCATGGGGTGGGTCCAGCTATGGAGAAAAGGCCCGCCGTGGCCCAGTGGTGCGGGGAACGCCATGACACGGGTCCACCGATGGAGAAAGGCCCGCCGTGGCCCAGTGCTGTGGGGAACGCCATGACACGGGTCCACCGATGAAGAAAGGGCCCGCCGTGGCCCAGTGCTGTGGGGAACGCCATGAGGTGGGTCCACGGGTCCACCGATGGAGAAAAGGCCCGCTTGGCCCAGTGGTGCGAGAAACTCCATGACATGGGTCCGCCGATGGAGAAAGGGCCCGCCGTGGCCCAGTGCTGTGGGGAACGGCAAGAAACGGGTCCACCGATGGAGAAAGGGCCCGCCGTGGCCCAGTGGTGCGGGGAACGCCGAGACACGGGGCCACCGATGGAGAAAGGGCCCGCCGTGGCCCACTGCTGTGGGGATGCCGAGACACGGGGCCACCGATGGAGAAAGGGCCCGCCGTGGCCCAGTGCTGTGGGGATGCCGAGACACGGGCCCACCGATGGAGAAAGGGCCCGCCGTGGCCCAATGCTGTGGGGAACGCCATGAGGTGGGTCCAACTATGGAGAAAAGGCCCGCTAGGGCCCATTGGAGCGGGGGACGCCAAGACACGGGTCCACCGATGGAGGAAAGGCCCGCCGTGACCCAGTGCTGTGGGGAACGCCATGACACGGGTCCACCGATGAAGAAAGGGCCCGCCGTGGCCCAGTGATGCGGGGAACGCCGAGACACGGGTCCACCGATGGAGAAAGGGCCCGCGAGGGCCCAATGGTGCGGGGGACACCAGAATGCGGGTCCACCGGTGGAGAAAGGGCCGACCGTGGCCCAGTGGTGTGGGGGACGCCAGGATACGGGTTCACTTTAGTGTTGAGAATGACAAGATGCGAACCCGTCCCTGGAGAACGGATCCGGCTTGCCCTAATTGTGAGGAAGGCGCCAGAATGCGGGCGCTCTGATGGAGGAAGCCGTGGCCCAGTAGTATGGATAACACCAGGATACGGGTCCGCCAACATAGGATTGGTCTGCTGTGACTCAGTAAAGTGGAGAATACCAGGATACGGTTCAGGCCTAATGTGTGAAGATGGCGCCAGAATACGGGTCCACCGATGGAGGAAAGTCCGCTGCGGCCCAGTAGTGTGGAAAACACTCGGATACAATTTCGTTTGTCCAATAATGTAGGCAGGATACAGTTCCGCCGATGTACGGCAGGATATAGTTCCGCCGATGGAGAACGCGTCTGCGTTGGCCCGATAGTGAGGAATACGCACGAATACGCCATACGATGGGGAACGATCTTCTCATTCGCATACTCAACTCATAAGAAGGACTTCATGTTTGGGCCCATTGGAAGATTTGTTCTGCTTCTCTTATACGTAACTTATAAGAAGGTTTTTGAATTTGAGCCCAGTTAATGATTAATTTTGCTTAGTTGCTAATTTTCTAATCATTTTGCACGTGTGGAGCTTTTGCACATGCCTCAAGTGGCTGCCCCACCCCACTTTCTAGCGTCCCGAAGGGGCGCTAGTATATTATACAATGATACCACCTACTGTTTTTTTGTGACACTACATCTGTTCAACGCCTATGGACACGTTATTACCAGCCGCTCCCAACTCTGCACAGGAGCATCTTCCAGATTGCTTCAGAACCTGTGTACAACTCAATGTAACAAATGTGGTGCGAATCATCACCTTTTTCCACACTAATGGATCACGGCAAACACGTTTTCCATCCGTGGACCCGTATCCTGACGTTTTCCCCACGATTGCGCCGTGGCAGGCCTATTCTCCATCCATGGACCTGTATCCTGACGTTTTGCTGATAATCGGGCCATAGCAGACCCATTCTCCAACCGAACAGGGCCTTAGCAGACCCATTATCCATCGTGGAATAGTATCCTTCGGCGTTTTCCCTCCTTTTGGCCTGGTTCATTCCATGGACACGTATCTCGATGTTTTCCCCATGATTACGCCGCGGCAAGCCTATTCTCCATCCATGGACCCGTATAATGGCGTTTTAACGACTATTGGCCACGGCGACCCGTTTTCCAAAACGCCAGTATGCGGGTTCATGGATGGAGAATGGGCCTGCCACGCTATCGTGGGGGAAACGTCAGAATACGGATTCTCCATCCGTGGACCCGTACACTGGCGTTTTATGCACTACTGGGCCACGACATACCCATTCTCCATTCGTGGACCCGTATCCAAACGTTTTCCTCCTCTTGGCCACGGCAGATACATTCCATCCGTGGACCCGTATCCTGATGTTTTCCCCACGATTGCGCCATAGCAGACCCATTCTCCAACAGTGATGTGTGGAAGTAAAATTTCAAATCCCGTAAAACGTAAAACGGAAAACGGAAGGCCAAAAATGGGCGGAAAACGGGAAGTGTAAAACGGAAAACGGAAAATTCCGCACCCCCCTGTTCTCCATCCGTGGACCCGTATCCTGACGTTTTCCTCACAATTGGGCCATAGCAAGCCCATTCTCCATTCATGCACCAAGTGGCAGGCGCAGGAAGTGGGCAGGAGAGGGGGGGGGCTTGGTAAAAAATGCGGTCTTCGCCGCTTTGCGGACCCAGATGGAAAATATCAGGTTGTTGCGAAATTAATTGCCGTTTTTGGGGTATGCTCACTTGAACCTTTCTCTTCTGCCCGATTTGAGCAACTTCAGCCCAATTTATCTGACCCCCTGATAGAGCTTTTCCTCCTCTTTTGAAAGCTGCTTGAATGTTCTGGTGAAGTTGCGAACAAATCATGAGCCGACGTGATTTTCGGGTGATTATGGTTCATGACTTCAAACTCGATCACTCTTTGTCGGATGCTTGCGGTAACCTTGCATTTGTTTTGGCTTCGAATCGCCTTCCAAATGGGCAGTGAGCCGCCATTCGGTCGCAAAATTTTCTTCCGTCGATTTTGATCCCCAAAGTAACCATGGTCGTGACCACAGGTTGTTCTCTGACGATCAAGCGTTGAGAAGAGTCGTGGAACCCAATCCGGGTCCAACCATTTCGAATTCGAGGGCAGGGATGGGGGCTCACTGTGCTACAGTTTCAAAACATTTGACTTCAATCGACATGACAAGAAGGGTGCGGAAGTGAACACCCCACGATCTGATAGATGACCAGCGTCTCACCCGCTGTGTCATCTTTTCTAACTTAATTTCTCTCCTCAAAAACTACCCATTTCTACACCGCGTAACAGCTATCAATGGAGCTCGGTTCCTGTGCGATAAAAAGAAACGTGAATTCGTTTCGGTAGACACTTCCTCCCATCTCCAACTTTTTCTAAATTAAGTCTTCGCACTAGGCAGGTTGTGTCAGGAGTGTGGTGATGCCGTAAGAGTGTGGTCCACTACAGTCTTCTCCAACCTAGTCAAGCACCAACATCGGAGTCCTGGTATTGTAATTTCGAGTTGATACTAGCAAATCTGCTATAGTTTAATGCTATAATTTCGAGTTGATACTAGCAAATCTGCTATAGATGTGGGCGGCAGTGGTGAACAAAAACTGATTTCCCCCTTTTCCAAAGTAATTAGCCTCACTCTCCAAAACTCAAACGACAAAACTGACGTAGTAAGGCATCAAGGCTCTCACTCATTGACCTCATTCCTCAGACCATTACCCCAGTGTAGGTCCTTTTTCCGAGCTTCAGATGCAATCTTGCGGCAGCAGCAGATTGCTGATCTGGAGCATGCTGAAATCGCCTTCCGAAAGTTTGCGGATCCTTGTGATCTCGGTTTTAGTAGTGGAGGCATGGAATCCTCGTAGAATTGTCGGGGAGGATCTACTGACTTGAACGGTTGCTGAAACGATGAAAAAATTGTGTTTGAGCCGAGTTAAAACACTTCAAACTGGTGTGTCCACTTCGGTAATTAATTTCGCAACAACCTAATAAAATTAGTGAAAACATTATTGTAGTAATAAATAATTTAAATGAGTTGATCAAAAGTACTAATGAAAATAAACTGTTAAAAATGGACAAATGTAGGATTTTTATCTGCTTCGTAAAGCAATTTCAAAAATTTATCCTCGTGCTTTCCCACTATTGGGCCAGAGCACACCCATTCTCCATTCGTGCACCAAGTGGCGGGCGCAGAAAGTGGGCGGGAGAGGGGGGAGGGTTGGGAAAAGAATGCGCTCTCCGCCGCTTTGGGGACCCAGATGGGAAATAAAATTAGTGAAAACGTTATTGTAATAATAACCGATTTAAATGAGTTCATCAGAAATACTAATAAAAATAAACTCTTGAAAATGGACAAATGTAGGATTTTTATTTGCTTTGTAAAGCAATTTCAAAAATTTATCCTTTTTGCCACGGATCTCCCTCATACGAGGGATCCCAGCCAGTTAGTCGCGAGGCTACATGGCGCGTCCCCAGGTGGCGGATAGGGGGCTAATCGCGGACCAAACGCGACCTTGTGCCTGCCCTGAGAGGCGCGTGGATTCAGGGGATGAACTCCCTGCTCTGCAGTGTCGGAACGATCTATACCTTCTATCAGCGCGTGGGCATGTTCATGCATGCGTGCATGGGTGTGCTTGCGTGTTTGCTGATTGTATCCTGCACATCTATAGCCCTGCATTCAAGTGACTGGGAGGTACAAGGGAGGCGGTTCGGAGTCGCCTCCAACAAATAAGCTCCATCGTCCACTCCCGGGAAGCCCGGCTAACTTCCCGGTGAAATCACACTCCAGCCTCCCACGGGGGAATAGAGCCCAGCAAGCTATCTCCTGTGGGCTTTAAATTTTTAAAGCTCGACACAGCAACAATAGAGAGTGTTCCCCTGATCTCGGAAGAGTCACTGGTACGGCAGCGCCAGTGAGGACGAGGTCCGAGGGGTTATCTAGGCTGCCTAAAACCAGAAGGACTATGATGACGGTCTGTACCTTCAACGCACGCACGCTTGCATCGGAGGCTTCCATCGAGGATTTGATGATGCAGGCAAGGAAGATCAGGTACGACGTCATCGGACTGACCGAGACGAGGAGACACCGACCACTGAACGCCACCTTCGACACTGGAGAAGAACTGTTCCTCGGAACCTGCGACAGTAGAGGAGTTGGTGGAGTCGGTGTCCTCGTCAACACGAACTTGGTCATGAACATTTCATTCGAACAGCTGACAACCCGAATCGGACGTTTGCGGTTGAGAAGATGTGGATCAATACCGGCCTTGACAATCTTCGTCGCCTACGCTCCAACATCCAGCTACGACGAAGGGGATATCGAGTCCTTCTATATGGCCTGAGGAACTTCACATCGGCGCGCATGGCCTGCAGTGGAACGAACAGGGAGAGAGGCTGTCTAAATTCATCATGACGACAGAGACCATCCATGGTAACTCACAATTTCAGAAGCCACCCACCCTACGCTGGACGTGGGAGTCACCCGGTGGAGAGCACCATAATGAAATTGACCATGTCATCGTCAATCGAAGGTTCTGCCTGACCGACGTCGATGTTGTACCGAAGTTCTACACCGGATCAGACCATCGCCTCCTTTGCGCAAGATTCTTCTACTCACGCAAAGGAGAGAAAGCAGCGAAGTTTAAGAATAGGAGTCCCAAACCCGTCATCAATTGGGATCTTTTCACTTCGTTAGCCGGCTCTTGGGAAGATGCGGTTGTCGACAACATCGACGAAGAGTACGATCGGCTTGTTCAACATCTCCGCGATAGCGCAAAGAGCGCCGAGGTTTCAATAATCACCAAGAGACGATTGTCTTACGAACTCTCGAACTTATACGCCAGCGTAGAACTGCGAGAGCCGCAGGCAACTACCAGCTAACGTCCGAGCTCGTAAAACGGTGCAGAGAAGCGATACAAGAAGACCTCAAGGAGAGACGAGCAGCAGTGTTGACCGAAGCCGCATGGACTGGAAAAACATTCGCAGTGCCCGCTTAGACATCGCCATTCGCAAAACCAAGATGACCATCCCTCCGGCGCCCAAATGGTACCTAAGCAATGGAAGACCAGCAGGACCGTGCTGCTGTAAAAGAAGGGAGACCCGCAGGATATTGGCAATTATCGCCCCATCTGCCTTCTGTCCGTCTTCTACAAGCTTTCCACGCGAGTGATCCTCAATAGGATCGAAAGGACACTAGACGAGGGACAGCCGTGCGAGCAAGCAAGGTTTCGAAAAGGATTCAGCACGATCGACCACATACACACCGTCACTAGACTCATCGAAGTATCGCGAGAGTATAAGATGCCCCTCTGTCTCACGTTCATCGATTTGAAGAAAGCCTTCGACTCTGTTGAGACGGAAGCGGTGTTGGAAGCCCTGGGCAACCAGAGCATACCTACTCAATACATCAAGATATTTCGTGAGCTCTACAGCAACTCCACGACCAGGATTTCTCCATTCTACGACGACATCACCATCGACGTCAAGAGAGGGGTTCGGCAAGGCGATACCGTGTCGCCAAAACTATTCAGCGCCACTCTCGAAGACGTCATGCGGAAACTGGAATGGGATAGCATGGGAGTGCAAGTTGATGGCCGGCGACTTAGTCATCTTCGCTTCGCTGACGACATCGTTCTTATAACACCAACCATCAGCGAAGCGGAACAGATGCTGGCCGACTTCGAGGACGCGTGTGGAAAGATTGGTCTCCAGCTGAATCTGACGAAGACGATGTTCATGAAGAACGGATGGGTCCCGGATGCCCCATTCTCGCTCAACGGAACGACCATATCCGAATGCTCCAGCTACGTATACCTAGGTCGGGAAGTCAACATGATGAACGACCTCGCTCCAGAGCTGGGCAGGAGGAAACGAGCGGCTTGGGGAGCTTACAAGAGCATCGAGGACGTAGTGAAGAAGACGAAGAACACCAGGCTCCGTGCCCACCTCTTCAACACAACCGTTCTCCCTGCTTTGACCTACGCCTCAGAAACCTGGGCGTTGCGCAAGCAGGATGAGAATGCGGTCAGCGTCGTCGAACGCTCCATCGAGAGGGTGATGCTAGGAATAACCCGCCTCACGCAAGTGAGGGCTGGAATACGGAGCTCCACCCTTTGTCAACAATCGAAGATCAGGGACGCTGCCGCTTACGCCAAGTTGAGTAAGATTAGGTGGGCCGGACACGTGATGCGTTTTAACGACAACCGTTGGACAAGAGCCGTCAGCGACTGGACTCCAGGGGACGTTAAGCGCACGACAGGAAGACCACCGACCCGATTGTCAGACTTCTTCACGAAGTCCTTCAAGGATAGATACGATGCTCTCCGTGTCCCTCGAACGGACAGAATCCACTGGACAACTCTGGCTCGCGAGAGGGACAAATGGAAGGAATGCTGGAGCCCGCTCGGTATACCCGAAGATCAACGGGAGTCAAGGTGATCAAGGTGACCCTTTTTGCTTCCCGACTATTGGGCCAGAGCACACCCATTCTCCATTCGTGGACCCGTATCCTGATGTTTTTCCCACGATTGGGCCACGGCGGACCCTTCCTCGATCGGTATGCACCTATCCTGGTGTTTTAGTGTTTTTTCTGATCTATGGAGCCCCGAGAAACCTGTCCGTCATCAGTGCACTGGCACTCCTTGTAGATTTCGAGAATAAAGGAAGAAAGTTAGAAAACATTCAGAAAATATGGTCAAAATTGGTTTCAGGAAACGTCACAACAGCTAAAGATGAGTTCGTTCATCCTGTGTATCTGATTGTAGTGTCCTTCTTGGAAAAAACGAGTCGTAGAACTCGATAATCACTGTGGCGTCTCAATAGGATGAGAGCCAAGCGTACATCCCCAGTGAAGAAACCGAATGTACCGAATGGATCTCTCACGGCATCCACCGATTTCCTCGACGTGGTCATAAGCAATGCAACCGTTGACCAAACGCCAACAGAGGGGCTACTCTGCTACGTGGACTGCTGTTACGCAATGTCAAGTCGTTGCAAGCACTCTCTCGCCCGGAGGACTCGAGACCGCTAGAGTAGGGTCCCGCCATGAAACCCTGAAGGCAGTGTCTAAACCTCTCGCTTTCATCATTGGAGACTTTATCCATTTTTCCGTCAGTGCAGCCCTTAGGTGCTTTGCTAAAGGCAGAACTCACGGAAATTCTCACTTCTGAAATGAGTCGCTTACCACGTAGCGGGCCGCTGCACAACCGCAACAGTAAGTTGAAGCCCTTGAAGGGCCACGTACCTGCGAAGATACTGCCGTGGACACATCTGCCGCTCTGGACATTAGGGTTCCATCGCGCCAACTAACGCCGCTGACAGGGTGCGCGCATATGGTTCAGCGGAGGCTTGTTTATGAAATTCGTACCATTCGCACGGTTTCGTGGCGGGACCCATCACGGAACACTCGTCCGCGCTTTGTACACACACATGAAGTACCGCCATCATTTTCTGAGTTTTTCGCGTGTTTCACGCTACTTCATCGTTGTCGATGAGTTCATCGTCCCTAAATACCCCCGAGATACCGCGAAATCTTTAACCCAAAAATTTCCGTGAGTGCTGCCTTTAAGAGGATATATATATATCCTCTTATATAAATCATGGTAGTGCAACAAAATTTTCCAGAGCGCAGGTGTAAGGGGGACTAGCACGCGATCGTATGCGCTCGCCGTGGGGCTCAATTATAGACTGTGCCCCGCGAGGACGCGAAGCTGACGGGGCATTCGGCCGATGTTTCGTCATAGGTGCATAGACGTAGAGGAAGTCGGGTGCATTCGGGATTTTGCGGTGGGACCCACGGCTAGCGATCTCGAGCCCTCCGGTCGAGACAGTGTTTACAAACGATTTGACGATGCATAGCAGCGATGTACGAAGCAGTATCGCCCCTCTGCTGGAGCTTTGTCGTTGACTCCACTCACTTTTGCAACAGAGGACGATAACCACTTCGAAAGAAATGTGCATGCCGTGGAGGATGTAACAAAAGGAATCACTCGATGTCCCCACTTGGGATATGCTCTTTGCGCACCTCCCTTTAAGGTACCATGGGTATTATGCAGCTTGAGGATCCGTTCGTTTCTAAGAAGACCAGAACACTCAAATACACAGGATGAAGATTGCGTCATCACGAGCTGTTATGACATTTTCTGAAACCGGTTGTGCAGTTGATCAAACTTTCTCAATATGTCCTAGCTTTGTTCCATTACTTTCGAGATCTACAAAGAGTGCGGTTGCATTGATGAGCACAGATGTGCCGGGGCTCCGTGGTTCAGAAAAACATCAGGATAAGTGTCCACCGATTGAGAAAGGGTCCAGGGTGGCCAGATAGTGGGAAAAACGTCAGGATACGGGTCCATCGATGGAAATTGGGTCCGCAGGGGCTCATTAGTGGGCAAATGCCAAGGAACGAGTCCATGGAAGGAGATTAGGTCTACCCTGGCCTAATAGTGAGGAAAGTGCCAGGATATGGGTGCACGGATGGAGACTGGGTCCGCAGGGGCCCATTAGAGGAAAAATTTCTTCCATTTCCCCACTAATGGGCACCTGCGGACCCAATCTCCAACGATGGACTTGTGTCCTGCCGTTTTGGCCGGGCTACGGGTCCACCGATGGAACGGGTCTGCCCCGGCCCAATAGTGGGGGAAGCGTCAGGATACGAGTGCGCACGGAGCGAGAATGGATTCGCCGTGGCCTAGTAGTGCAGCGCTGGTGGAGTAGGGGCACACTACTAGCTCATTCTTTTTCCAGTCGACCATCACTTCTTTCTCCCTGTAGCAGAAATTGAAGCAGAAACTCATCTGTTGGACTATCTCAGTAACGTGAAGCTTGAATCATTTCAGGTGATTATTCGCACGGCATTGGCTACACTGTGTTGTTCACAAGTACTAAAGCCATGTGAAGGATACTTCTGTGCAGAGTTGGGAGTGGTTGTTCATAACGGGTCCATAGGCATGTAAGAAATGTGAGAAAAAATAGTGGGTAGTATCATTGCTTCGGTAATTGGCTCTACATGTAGGTGCGTAATTAAGAATTTGCAAGCAAGGCTAGGATCGCGAGGAGACTCCAAGCCCGACGTTGGAGAGGCGGCCAGCACAGTAGAATATACGCAATTTAAAGGAAAGATTTCATATTTGAGCTCAGCTAATGAGTAGTTTTGCTTTAGGCCACAGAAGGCCCATGTGCCATCGGGACAGGGTCAAGCGTGTGTTGATGAATTATCAGCGGGGGGTCGTATGGTGGGCGGATAAAGGGGGAGGGAGTCGTGGAGGTGGGGGATCGTGGTTGTAGTGGGGAATTCGTGTATTCCTTTTAGTATTATAGTAGTACAGCCATGTCTCGGAACAAGGCCGAATTACGGACAGCCACATTTGTTGATACGTACTGCCAGTCTCACTCTTCCCTCGGAGACGGAAAAAAGTCTCGTTATGGACACTATCCATATGTGTTTTGCCTCCAATTTTCAGCTCTCCAGCTTTAATGGAAAAGATTCAACACAAGAATTACGGAAGTGATGTTTAGTCGATAAAAATGGCCATTTTTTACTTGTTTTTATGGAGTAGATCGAAGCAGGAAGGATGACAATTGCGGGAAAGGGAATCACACTGCTTGAGAGCACAAACCTTTGCCTAATTAAACCTAAGGGAAAATTGGCACCTGTTCTGGCCACGTTTCTGCCATTCATGTCGAACTACAACCATGCCTCCGATCAAGCCAAAATTTTAGGTGAAAAATTTTGCACGTTCGTACTGCCAGTCCTACCCAGTCTTGCAGACCGATAAAGAGTCGTTCTTTGGAACCCAGAGAAGTTTGCTTTACACCCAAGTTTCAGATCCTCAAGTTCAAGAGAAAAGATTCAGCACGAGAATTACGGAGATGAGGTTTCGTCGATAAAAAAGGCCTTTTTTAATTGTTTTTATCGACGGAGTTGAATCGCGGTGCCGGTAACTGCGGAAAAAAGAGCCAAATAGCGTGAAAGCGCAAATCTTTGACTACTTAAAACTGGGAAAAAATTGGCTCCTCTGCTGGCTGTCCTCCTATTCATGTCCATCTACAACCACACCTCTGAGCAAGCCAAAATTTTAGATGAACGTTTTGCACGTTCGTACTGTTAGTCCTGCCCAGGCCTGCAATCTGATTTAGTGTCCTTTTGCGCATTACGTCCTAATATCTCGAACCCCATACAAGCACACTTTATTTTAAGTCGTGCAAAAATTTCAGGTCCGGAGGGGATCGAACCCTTGACCATGTAGATGATCTATATCGATATTTTTCATGACAAATCTGAAGCAAATTGCTTGAGCAAGTCTGCACTCATGCTTTAAGAGCGATGTTCGCCAAACGCGTACATTTCAACTTTTTGCAAAGATTCTGGATAGAGAGGCGATCGAACCCTTGTAGTGTACGCGGTGGCTACTCCTACTGCTGCTATAACGTTTAAATTTGAAGTCGAATAGTGTCTGCATTTTCGTTCTCATTTCTCATCTCACTTGAAATTTGTGTTCGAGAGGGGGGGTCGTATTTGTGGCGGCTGAGAAGGGGGGGGGGATTGTATGGGGGTCGACTTTCTATCATTATCACGCTTGACCCTGCATCGGGAGCCCGTATCCTGGGCCACAGTGGATTTCTCTTGCATCTGCCAACCTGTATTCTGGCGCCCATCGATTCCGGAGCCTTCCGGATGACCATGGATCCCACCGACTACGACTGAGCTCATACCGAAAATCGGCAAAAACTCAACCAAAAAATTGGCCTAAAAAATTTGGCAAAAGTCCTGTCTTTTTTATATGGAAAAGTACCAGTCTTAGAAGAAGTCTGGACCCTTACCAGTCTTTATATAGGAGGATATATCCTACTATATGAAGACTGGTAAGGGTCCAGATTTTTCTGGCGTCAGACCACGAGAGTCTTGCGAAATCTTTACTTTTGAATTGCACTGCAGTGCATAGACAATGGTGGGGAGAGAGACCTCAGACGTCGTCAAACGAAAAACCTATAGAGCGAGATGGGGCTAGATTCTCGCAGGATCCGCACTTTCGGAATCCTTGCACAGTGAGTGATTCAAATTTTCAATGTGGTCTCACAACCACCGTATGAGAGTGTTAGCAAGACTTTCAGCCTACACAATCATGACTTATAATAACGGGCTTACTTCGTCTGTCACGTGTGTGTGTGTGTCAGGAACGAAATTCCCTGATTGGCCAGTGATGGTGATTACGAGGTCAACAAGATGATAGGGACGGGTATGGTGAGGTTCAAAGAATGAAGAGAAGCTCTAAAGGATGGGGAAGTGGAGAGCGGTGAGTGCACCGCGGTGTGGAGGGTGCGCCGGCGCCGAAAAGTGGGGAAACGCCTGGAGTTGGGCCCAACGGTGCGATAAGGGTGCGCCGGCGTCCAAAAGTGGGGAAACGCCTGGAGTCGGGCCCAACGGTGCGATAAAGGTGCGCCGGCGTCCAAAAGTGGGGAAACGCCTAGAGTCAGGTCCAACGGTGTGATAAGGGTGCGCCGGCGTATAAAAGTGGAAAAACGCCTGGAGTCGGGTCCAACGGTGTGATAAGAATGCGCCGGCATATAAAAGTGGAAAAAACGCCTGAAGTAGGGTCCAACGGTGTGGTAAAGGTGCGCCGGCGTCCAAAAGTGGGTAAACGCCTGGAGTCGGGTCCAACGGTGTGATAAGGGTGCGGTTCTACAAGTAATAGGAATTCGCTAGGCAGGTCTATTCCTGCATGAGGGGTACGCTTATCCTGTTTCGGCGGACCCTCCTACGTAATCGCCTAGATGTACATTGTATCCTTTCGTATCGGTGTTCTCTTCCCATTCCATTGGAGAAGAACCACTCCTTCCTTTCCATTTATATACACCGGTGGACCCTTACCACTTGAATTACCACAACAACCAGCTGAGCCTAAATAATTTCAAAATAACATTTGCACTGAATTGGTTACACTCAGTTCTTCACGGCCATATACTTCGCTCATATGGAAGAGCATAACTTCGTTCATATGGGGGAAAGCTACCACCTACGGGATTAACGGTTTCTCAGGAGAGCGATAGAACTGCATGAAAGGATGCAGATTTTATCAATCCATCTACAATTTTGTGTTTGCTTTCAAGGTGCAGTATGCGAGCGAAGCGAGCATCAATAGAAGTCTGGAAGTCCGGCGTCAGCCGGACGGCCAGACTGGTATAATAATAACCTCTGTGCAGCACCACTTGTTCTTCGCTCGAGTCTTAATTCTGCGCTACAGATCCATTCTTGCGAGATCCGTGCACGACCTGGCAGCTCCTAAGGCACGGTGCAGCGGTCGTATCCTTCGCACCCTCTCACGTGTCGCACGCTCTTGTACTAGCATCGGTTCGAAATCACTGAGCGATTCTGCAGCCAGGGAATAGGTTCCAGTTGTGCAATCACATGCATAGAAAAGAAAAGCGTCATCAAACTTCCTGGATAACTCCTAACTTCCTTCCATTGAACTTGAGATTTGCAAAGGGTACGGATGCACTGTTTGGCGACAGGTGTGCCAAGGGCGAATAGTGGCAGACTGTTATGCCATGGAGGAGTTCACAAGGCACGATTGTGAGCAACCCAGGATATGGTTCCATCGAAAGGCGACGGGTCTGCTGCGGCCTGAAAGTGTGGGGAAGCCAGGATACGGTTGTGCCGATGGAGAAGGGGTCCGATGTGGCTCAAGTGTGAGGAACGCCAGAATACGGGTTTACCGGTGGACAATGAGTCTGCTGTGGCTCAAAAGTGTGGGAATATAGGGTTAGTTGTTGAAGGACGGGTCCACTGTGGCCCAAGTGTAAGGAACGAAACCATTCGAGTCTACCGAAATGAGATGGGTCTCACGTGGCCTAAAAGCTAAGGGAACGCCAGGATACGGGTCCACCGAAGGGGATTGGTCTTCAGTGGCCTAAAAGTTAAGGGAACTCCTAAAAACGGTTTCGCGGGCACAGGAGAGGTCCGATCTGGCCCAGGTATGAGGAACTCCAGCATACGGGTTCACCAATGGACGATGGGTCTGCTGTGGTCTAAAAGTGTGCGAATTCCAGGATACGGTTATGCCAATGGAGAAGGGGCCCGTTGTGGCCCATTTGTTAGGAACGCCAGGCTTACTGTTCGCGGGCGAAAGACGAGTCCGCTGCGGCCCTGGTGTGTGGGAACCAGGATCGGGGCCCTCGATGGCACATGGGTCTTCTGTAGCCTAAAAATAAGGGAACTCTAAGAAAAGGGTCACAACAACAACAATCGCAACTTGAATTATTTCGAGTTCTTGTTTGTAGCAGCAAATAGTCCACAGCTACTAGATTCATCTGAAGGATATCCTTGCGCAGAGTTTAGAGTGACTAGCCATGACAGGTCCATAGGTATTCAAAATGTGCGGTGACAACAAACGGGGGATTTATCATTTTATCTAGGAGTAGCTTTACGTGCTGATGTGTGAGGAAGAATCCTCGAGAAGGCTAGCATCGCGGGTACAAGAAGCCCTGAGTTGGCCACGCGGCCAGACAGGCAGAACGCACACAACTCATGAGGAGGATTTCTTATCCAAGCTCACTTGATTACTATTTTCGCCTCTGTTTTAATTTCCTAAGGATTTCGTAGGCGCGAAGCTTTTGCACATGCCCCAAGTGGCTGCCCCACCCCACTGTATATAACAGCGACCCGTAGGGGCGATAGTATATACAAAAGACAGGTTGCTTGAAGGCAGCATGGGGTTAAAGAACGCTAACTTTCGAAAACCGCGAGAGTTTTCACTATAACCTGATATATTGTACTCGTCTACTCGTCTATTCTGTGCAAGGGAAACAAATCCATGCCCAACCGTCCTCCACCCACACATCAGTTGGTCGTACCCAAAGTCATCGTTCCTACAAACTACAGGATAAGATGTAGTGCAGCAAAGTTTTGCCCACAATGGTTTTTCACGGTGGAGAATCCGTCACATGTAGCAGAAAATTCCCCTGATTACTGCTTCTTCAAAATCAAAATTTGGGGGTGATTGAAACGCACTGTAGTTTACTTTAGTCCTTGCTACCATGACCATGGAATACAGAAGCGCGCATCAGTCTATGCATAGTCGCAAAAGTGTTAGTGAGGATAAATATTCCGCTCCGGTATGGGGCACTCTATGAACTTATTCTAGCAAAACCCTAGGGTTAGCGGATTCCGAAACCTCTGGAAAGTGTCCTAAATCTTAAAGGAAATTCTGTCGAGGATTTTTCCGGATGATGCATGTTGTGCTGCTTAACTGAAGAACAACACCATCTTTGAAGCCCGACTGCATCGATGAGAAGGACGTGTCCGGCATGTCTGCGTTTCTTTGGGCAGTATCGACTGATGCGATCGATACAGTGAAGGTGGGAATCGTTTACTCCATATTTATAGAATCTGCTGGTGTCACGTCAAAGCTCTAATCTCAGATGTTGGTTGAAAATAAAACCGACATTCTCACCACTGACCTCGAGGGACGAACTGCTGTGTTCATTGGAGCGAAGTTTAACGCGATTAACGTTCTGAAGGTGCATTTTTATTTAGAATCTACATCAATTCGCTGTGATGAGTCACAGCAGTATTTCATCACAGCCTTCTTCAGCTTCATCGGAAACACCCAAGAAAAATTCTAAATTAAACAATTTATTACGAACAAAAAGTCTGCATAACTAAATACTGGCAATAAACTTCTAGAAGGATTCAAAGCCACGTGCTTCTCCTGCGACGTGTGTAGATCTGGGGGATGGACTTCTTAGTTCGGTTTTGCTGAATTCGATTCATATGGCCGACATATGAGTGTGGACATAGATGCAGCCAACCAACAAGCATTTGCACACACTCACACTTGTGCTTGTGCACGTGCCTGTTAGTTGGATGTATCCTACACATCGGTTTCAGCTTAACTTCCGCATTCTGACAACTGGGAACCACATCAGAGGCAATTCAGGGCCGCCTCTAACAAATAAGTCCCTTGCCCTATTGCGTGCTCCAATCGATAATCGAATGCCAGCTACAGGCTTCGTTATTCTTTAGATCGCATTTTCTAGCACGCAGATTTTCATGATCTCATCATAGTGAACTCGGGATCTCAGTACTGCCCTTCTCACCTCTTTCAACACCCAGATGCACACTAATTTCGTTCTTATCCGACGTCGCAATCAAAAGTAGGCTACCCATGCGAATGAGGTACAATACCATTTACCAGCACCGATCACTGGTCTGCTATTGGATAATGAATAATACATATCAGCAGAAAGCTAGACAGGAGGGGTGGCTAACACTTCAAAATATATATATATATACCAGTGGCAGGCCCAGAAAGCGGGACGGGGGGGGGGGGGCGTGGCAAAAAGTGGGTCGCCGCCGCCTTGGAGATCCAGATGCGAAATAAAATTAATAAAAGTATTAATTATAATAATGAATAGTGAATAAAAACTATACCAAAAATAATAACAAATGGTGCTCCCCTCCCCTCATAGGTACGATAGTGGTGAGGCAGTGGTCAGAAAAGTGGAGGTTATCTGGGTCAAAAAAAAAATGATGGTTGTTCCCCAATCACTTCGATGAAGTTGAGGAAGGTCAAAAGAGTGAAGTTTACATAATGCGAGATAGTGAAGCCCTTTTTGAAGATAGCTCGCTCTACGGAAACAGCTCCAGTATTGCTCAAAAAGAGAAAAGGATCGCACCTTCAAAGACGGAATATTAAACATGCTCGCAATCTATACACTCTCACACTACCATCTCAGACAGCTAACATGTCAGAGATTTGTACCGGCGCCCTGCTTTCGTGTCGGGACCCACGCTCAGCCCGATACTGATGGCGTCTCAGCTTGATTTTCGCTAAATATTTGGATAATCTCATAAAACTGTATGTTGCGCAGTTGTCAGTAATCTTCTTCATAAATTTCTCCACGAAATGACACCATAACCGATAATTTACACCAAGAGTCCCCGAAGAAGTCAATTTTTAAAAATGTAGACAGGGGATTTGCGGCTCTTAAAATTTCCCAGCAATGTTCAGAAAATGGGAGTTGTACAGTTGTCTATCAAATTGCCGATATCCCTGCGCATGCAGAGGTCATAAAATCAAGTGCCTTTTCCTGAAACTGGTCCAGAAAACGGGCCACGTTTGAAAACGCTTTTCCGCCAAATATTCCGTTCAGTTGAAAAAAAGAGAGGTGTTGCGCAGTTGTCAGCTGCCGGGCCCGTGCGATTCCGAGTAGAATGGGATATAATACCTGGTACGTCCTTCCATGCTGGGCTGAAAAAGCCCGCCTGAGACAAATGCCCCGTGTTGCTCAGTGGGATTAGCGAGAGAGTCTCAATATGAGAGGGATGAGATGGACGGGGCATTTGTCTCACCCTGGAGTATAGATCCAAAGTGAATGGTACTATCAGGAATTATATATCATTCCGCTCAGAATTTTGTTTTGAGTTCAGCTGATAACTCGCAAGTTCCAATTCTGCCAAATAAAAAAGATGTTGTGGTTTTTACATTTTAGGAGATCTCTCAGACATTCTTGGCTGTATTTCTGTCATTCCACCTCTGTCTAGTACAACGTCGCATTTTTATTCCCCTGACAGCTGCGCACCCCTTACTTTTTGAGTTGAAGGTCATATGCCAGGCCGAAGCCCGGATTTCAGGCAATCTCATGTCTTTATTCTCAACGGTTTTTC